>BPLR01012052.1:0-111230 GCA_021605095.1 Caerostris extrusa | reverse complement strand
CGAATTTAAATTAAAATATTTTAGAACACATATCTGTCTTAAAGCAATTTATTTACATTTATATGCTGAAGAAAATCATAAAATAGGCTAAAAATAAAAAAAAGGGGGTTCAATTGTCCTTAAATGTTTTCCTGGGTATTCCTTAAAAAGCATTTTGCAAAATATGTATAAATTTATTACAAAATACAAAACAATATTTGTATATTATTCATATACCATAACACACCTAAAATACTAATAATACATACTAATATACAATATATATATTTATATTTTATAAGACAATTTATTTAAAAAGCTTATGAAATTAAATAATAAAAGTTGTTTTGTCTACTTATTATTTTATTTAACTGCAAACAGTAAGAAACAAAAAATACTGAGGAAACTTTAAGGTTATAAGACATTTTTTTAAATGTAACGTTTATTAAATAAACAAATTCCTTACAGTACAATTAACTTCCTTGTATTTATTTTTATGTTTATACTTTTTATAAAAAATAATTAAATTATAAAAAAGATGTTCATTAACACAAAAATATTTAAAAACTGTAGATTCATTAAGAATAGTCGAATAATACAGAAAGAACAGAGATAACCAACTGCAAAAAAACTGTCTAAATATGATGCAATATAAAACTGCGAATTTTAAAATATACTTTGAAAATGTAAAAAATTTAGAAACTTAAAACAAAATTAATAACATTTTTTAAAATAATTTGTATGCCTCAGACATTGCTGTCTGCATTAATCTTGGCTGCAACATGCCAGTAAACAACTTTAACGAAGCATGTTTTTGTAATTTCTGCACGGTTTATGGTTCATTTGTTGCGGTAACAGTCTAAGTGAGAACGACAACTTTTGACGAGGAAGATTTGCGATGACTGCGATCGGTAAGCATTTTCGCGATTTTAATACTTGGTTATGACGAAGGATTGACTGGCAGTTGAGGGTACATTTTTATTTAAAAGATGCATATAACTTTTTAAATTAAATATGGGAAAAAGAAAATTTTTAGATTACATTTAAAAAAAATTTTGTTTTTCTTTTCTTGATTGAATGATCAATAATTTCAAAGTTAAATAATTTTATGTTTTTGTTGAACATGCCTAAAAATGTCTGGTTTTGCAAACATTTTTTTATGAATAGTGCTTCAAAAATATTGTCAGTAATGTAACGTTTATTTTTTAAATTGTTTTTAGTGAAAAGTATTATTAAAACTTTTGGAGTTAAAATCTGTTGTTGGTGTGTTAAATCTATTGCGTTGAAAAACCATATCTCTCAGCAATGAATATAAAAAAGTATTATACATCAAGATTGATCATTTATTTTTCTCCCATAATAGCATTGGCTTTGCAGATAGTATAAAGATAAAAGTATAAACAAATATCTTAAAAAAAGAATGGAATTCCAAAAATTCTCACTAAAGTATCATTGAAGAATTTGTAGAACAAACCTACTAGTTTAGAAAAATGTCAAAAACCGGTATTTCGGATGTAAGAAGAAATATTTCATTGATTTGCTATAAATAATAAAGTTTGTATGGTGTTATTTTATTTGTTGATTTTATTTTTAATGATTATTTTTAATGTTTTTTTTCTTTCTTGTCAATTTAATTGTATCGACATATATAAAATAAATAAATCTTAACCAAATTAAAAAAAATAATTTTTCTACACTTATAAAAGTTACTCGTGGAAAACAATCAAACGGAATATTTTCTCAAAGATTGGTTAATGGATATACTTATAAAATAAAAAAATTAGATTTTTGAGAGGGATTTAATTTTTTCCTAACATTTCTGGAATACTCAATCATTTGTACACGTCTAGATTTTTAATTTTTGAAAATGAAATTATAATTAGCTTAAGATAAAATCCTTAACAATGTTTATTTTAAATTTTACCTTTGGTAAATTACATAAATAACAGATTGTTTATTTATAATATCCTTTCAAAATACTTTTAATAAAATTTTGAATTTCTTAAAATAGTTTTGTGTTTCTGTGTCTAATATTTCTTAGAATTTTAAGCTGAGAAGAAGCTGTTTTTAAAAAGCCTTTGATTGGCATATATGAACTAGATAATACGCATGATACATATGATCTAGATAATAATTTGTGAAAGTTAAACTGCTATTAGTTTAAAGAGTTTTATTTCTTTTCATCAAAATTTTTAATTTGTCAGGAAATTTTTTTTAGGATTCTGTATCGATTTTTGCAAATCGCAACGGTCAATGAAAAATTAATAGAATCAATTTAGGGATATAATTAATAATTAATAAAATTAAGAACCCATGTAACAAAAATTTTATTTAAAAATTAATGAAAATTATTGCAAGTTTTTAAACAATATGAAGACATATATATATATATATTACATATGATCTATAATACTACATATATTATTACATATATATTACATATAATGATATCTAGATAATAATTGTGATTACATTTAAAAATTTATTCCAAATGAATATTTTAAAAAACAAGAAACAAATAAGAATTAGGATTTATGTAATAATATGAATAAAAATTTTTTCTTATGTATACTATTACGCAATTATTTTTGTATGCTTTTATTTTTCAATTATAAATAGTTTCAATTCAAAGTATTATAAAAAACTTCGATGTTATAAACTTCAACATCAATTGAAATGAAAATTTCTTAATACGTTTTATAAATTGTGAATGCGTATTTAATAAATTGTGAATAGTTATTTGTAAAAATAAATATTATCATTACATTTTTTTTTTTTTTGGAGAGACATGAGTAAATGATGCTTCAACAAAAACAATGTGGAATATAATAATATGTGTAAAATCAATTTATTTATTATATGATATGTAGTTATTTTTGTATAAATAAATGTTAACATTACATTTTTTTTTTTTTTTTTTTTTTTTTTTTTTTGGTGAGACATGAGTAAATGATGCTTCAACAAAAACAATGTGGAATCTCTACAATATTACCCGTTATAATACTAGATATCAAAATTCTTTGTGCTGAACATTTATGCAACAGACATATATCCTTTTGGGAAATTTAAATACTTAATGTCAACATTTCTGTCACCACAGTGGGTGTGAAAGGACAAAAATGCAATTAACTTAAAAACCTAATTTTTTTCTCGTATGTTAATGGTCATGCACAATTAATATTGCAGTATAAATCAGACACATGAAATAAATATTCATAATAATGTGATTATAGCATTTATAATGAAATTTAATCTTGTTATCAACAATTACATTGAAGTTTGTAGATAATTTCTGCTAAATCTAAATTTATTTAGCAATTGTTTCAATTGTGAAGAAAGAAATTTTAATAAAACGATTTAATGTATTGTGAAGCAATATTAATTAAATTACTTTACACATTTTATCTTCCATTTTTTTAGTTTCTTAATGGATTTTTAAAAGTTGGGTTGTTATAATTAATAAACTTTTACACTTATACTATAATCAATACAGCTGAATATAGGAAATTGCAGGCAACTAACACTGTTTAAGTTAACATGAAGAAATATGTTTTCTAGAAAAAGATTTAAATGAAAATATTAATTAATATTGTAAACTGTTGTAATTAATATTGTAACTATTGTTGTATACACTGAAAATTATCTATTTTTGTATATACAAATTTCAAAAGCAAAATAAAAAAAAAAAAATTAAAAATTTTTTTTGTTTCATTTATTTTTAAATCCGGCATAAATTTTATTCATGCATATTAGACCTATGTGGTAAAAAAACTATGCATAAACAATAAATATTCAAATAATAACGCTAAATATTTGATGATAAAATAAGATTAAAATAATTTGTACATTTGAGAAATACTTTAAATTTTTCAAAATGACAATATATATATATATATATATATATTCACTCTTATTTTACTGCTTTACATTGGTATCCATTTTCCAGTAGTAATGTACAAAAAATGCCTATATATTATATTAGAACAATTATTTTGAATTTCATGTTGAATTTTTATGTGCAGCATTCAAATATTAATAATAATTGTATAGTTTTTTTACGCATTAATATTTTATGAGGAAATTTAATGGCTTAATTATAATTTCATGTTGAAAAAGATATAGCTTAGAGCTTCTTTCGGCTAGTAAGAAGTTTATTCATTCTTTCTCATTTTTGCTAAAAAGTGTAAATGTGATGAGTAAAAAGATATTTTTCATCCTGATCTCATCTCTGATTGGTTAGATTAAAACAATGGCTTTTGACTATAAAGTGTTAAAAGGCAGAAAAACTTTCCTTTTCAACTGCTAGTTAAAACTACTTTTTATTAATGATTTTTTATTAATCCAATAAATGATTAGTGAGGCTAGTTTTATTAATGGATATTGATGTGATTCAGAACTATTCATATTGAAAATTTTACTGTGTCAATTTAAATAATTGGTCTTAATTTATTAAATTTAATATTAATTATTATTATCTTTTTATTTAACAATTTTTGGTTTTAATTTTCTTTTTATTTTTTTAAATATAAAAGGATCAATAAGTAAAACTCTTATAAAACAAAAACTATGATATAGAAATGAGATGGTTGAACTTAAACGAACAGAAACAAAGGTTTTTATTTATTGTTTTAAATAAAATTTACAAGTAAATAATGAATATTAAAATAAACCGGAGATAACTTAGCTGTGAACAGAAATGATGATTTTTTAAAACTTTTTAATCATAATTTTAAAAAGCATAATTTTTTAAACTTTTGCATATTTTTAAAATTTTAAAATGTAAAATGATTTATTTCTGAAAATATTATTTAATAAAATTCATAAAAAATGGTTTTTGAAAATGAGGTGTATTTCATAATTCCATGCATGAGGGATGAAATAGTAAATCAATATTTGTTCACAAATCAATTTTAACTATATCTACTATAATATCTGTCAGGAATAATATTTTTAAGAGATAACAATGTGGTAATTGTTTATGGCAATTTATAAATAAAATATTATTTAAAGAAACAAAAGTATTTTGTAATAAATAAATATCTAAACTTGAATATGAACAAGCCTAATTTAATATAAATAATAAATTTAGTATTAATTCAAGGAAATTAAAGACATTAGAGTCAAAAGGAATAACAAACAACATTTTAATAAATAAATAATTTAATAAGTAGAAAAGCATGTGATGAAAGATTGCTTTTGAAAAAAAAAAATTTTTTTTTTATGTGTATAGATAAAAAAAAAGATTTAAAATTTAAAAAAAAAAATTTATTTAAAATAATATAGATAAGGCTTTATGATTCATTTTGAATGACATTAAAAAATGAAAAATATGTAATAATTAAAAAATACTGGAAAAAAAATTTGTAGAAATTAATAAAAATAAAAGAATAACAAATAACAACAAGAAATTTACAATTTCATAAAAATTCGTGATTTAATAAAGTTAAAGTGTTTTTGAAAATTTAATAATACTAATAATAATAATTATTATTATTATTAAAGAAAGACAATTATATAAACAAATTTTAAAAGTTTATTAATTAATTTGGGTCTGGAAGGCTCTTTGGAGAAACTATTCTGAACTTCTTATTAAAAAGGAATTAAGTATGAAATTTGCCATCCAATTCAAAATAGAAGTTTATGCCAAAAATACAATAAATCATTAAAATGGCATCATTGAAATGGCAATCATTAAATGGCATTAGTTCGTGGTGAGTAGTAAATGGTGACCAATAGTTATAGTATTCTTTTACTTTAACTATTGGTATACTTTTAGTATACATTTCAAATAGGTTGTCCAATGTTGAATTATGCAAGTGATGCCAAAAGAATAAAAACCTGCATTGGAAATAAATATTTTATTCAAAAATATTATTTGTTTTAATTAAATGTATTCAGGATATGAATTACTTTATTTAAATCCATATTAATTTTAAAAATGAATTAATCTCAAATAAATAAAAATGCTTATATTTGGCAATAAAATTTCTTTCTTTTACCAAGCTCAGAATCTGATGCATTGAATAAAATGAAACACGTGGAAAACAAAAAATAATAATAATAATTTTAGAAGTCATGTTAATTTACTGTCATCTATTCTTGGAAGAATCCATATGTGTAACAGAAAAAGTAACTGAAGCAGATGGAAATATAGACCAGGCTCCTTCTTATGATAGCTTTGAGTGACCTTTAGCTCTTTAAGTGTCACAACTTTCAAAATAAATGTATTGGTGAAAAGGAGCACAATTAAAAAACAGAAAATGTTACATTAAAATACACCCTTTTAATATCATGAGCAACAAAATGTTCGCATTATCCAATTAGTGTTCATTAATAACACAGGAGGAAACCGTATGCTTCTAATTACTGTCCTTTCTAAACTTAGAAAGGATTTTGTTTAATTAAGTTAATTGGCCTTTGCAGTCATTTCTTTAAAAGACGAAACTCGAAGCATTGAACTTAAATTTAAATGGTTAATCATTACGTAATTATAATTCCATGATAAACTTAAGGGGTTTTTCCCTAATATTTTTTTGTTAATAAAGGTGATGTTTGATTATATAGGGGGACCTTCATATTGCTATAATTAGTTTTTAAGGTATTGATGCTGAATATTTAAAAAGTTTTTAATATATCCAAATGATTCTTCAATTAAATTTATATAATATGCTAAGTTTAAAAGCTTTATACACTTAAATACATTTCAGAATTACACAATTTATGACTGATCGTGCCAGCTACAGTATAGGTGGAATGCAGAATAGTAATCACGGATTAGTCTTGGAGATTCTAGAAATACTTTAAAGAAAGATTTGACATTCCAAAAACTCAAGTAGCCATCAAGCTTTTTGTCAACTTTTTAATTAGAAATCTGCTTTTGTAACGGCTTGCAAATTTGTCGATTCTTAATTTATTGTTTCTTATTCATTGTTTTTACTTATTTTTAATCCTCTTTTGTATTGTTATGTGTTTTAAAATGTATCATTTCTTGCTGTTTTCAAAATTTTGTAATTGATTTATTTTTTACCTACTTCTGTAAACCTATTATCTTGCTATTCGAAGATTCCTTTGTATATTTCAATAAAAATTATCTTAAATTGCATTTATTTTGTTTTTTGTTTTAAATTATTCTTAAAGGGAAAAAAAAGTATTTTAAAAATTTTATTAGAGTATCATTTAAAAGATAATGCCAAAACAATGAATTCGAAACATGTCTCCATTTATAATGTTTTATTAACTCTGCATCAACGCTCTGTAAATATTGAAACATTGTAAATATATATCATAAAATAAATTCAAAAATCCTCAACAAAAACATCATAAAAATTTTACACATCAATCAAGATGCATACTGCAAAAATGAAAATAATTAATATTTGCAATGAATTTATAAATTTTTTTTTGTAACTTTAACGCTCATAGGCTACACACTATTACGTTATATATATATATATATATATATATATATATATATATAATGCTGTAACCATTCAATTAAATAAATAAGTAAATTATTTAACAATTATTTTCTTCTCTTTTATTTAAAAATTGCTATATTATTATTGCAAAAAACTATTTTTTAAAACAATTATTCATAATTTCTTAATTTTGGTAAATATTAGTTACTTTAAGATAAATATAATTTAAAGCTGTTAGATTTCACCATTTAACGAAATTTTATTTGATAATCAAAAACCTTAAAGCATATTTCAACACAATATTATTTATAAATGTTAGTAAACTTATTTTGAATTTATTTCAAGACAAAATTAATTTTTTTATTTAAAATAAATTAACATTTAACATTCACAAAAATTAATTAATTTACCTTTAAAATAATTTAAAAAGGTATGACGCAAAATTTAAAAATTTAAATTTAAATCAGTGGCCTTTAAAATTAAAATATACAACAAAAAATTGGAAATGATAAAAAAAAAATTTCAATTTTAAATAATTTTTAATTATTGTAATAAATATTTGTATGTAAAATATTAGAATTGCGGAATATAACAATGAATAAATTTTTAAAACTTAAATATTATTATTAAATTATTATTATTATTTAATATGCTTTTGTTAGCAAAATGTTAAATACAAATAAGGTATGATAGATTTTTCTAGAAAATTATTTTCGAAAAAAAGTTAACAGCAAAGCATTTTTAAAAAAAAAAATGAAAATTGAAAATAAATAAAATAAATTTTTTTCCTTTGAATATATATTTTTCAGATTCAAAATAAATCTTTGAATAAAGGTACTTAAAATAAGTTAAATCCAAAGAAATTTTGTGATACTTAATAAACATATTTTTAGTTTTCAATTTAAATATTTCAACTTTCTTTTTATTAAGATTCATAATTACATCAAATAAAAAATATTGTTCTGTAAAATATTTAATTCTAAATTGATGGTAAAAATTTTTTAAGCTTTTATTTTTAATTTTTATAAAGAAAAGCCAGAATTCTTGAGATTTTATGAGGCATGTATTAGAGCAAAATAATATTTTTGTCAATTTTTCTACGGAATTTTATTTTGAATTTATCGTAAGTAAACAATGTTCAATAGAAAATGTTTAAAATAAAGGCACTAATAACGAATGAAAATTACTTTATTTAATAAGTTTAATTTATTCCTGCAGTGAAAAATTTTTAAATGACATTTTTACAGTGAAATTTTTATGCATAAAATATTATTAGAATTGCAAAATACTTTTTCTTACTTTATTAGATGCTGTACTACTAGATTATTAAATAACAATATAATTAAATTCCATTAAAAGATTTTTTTTTTTCTTTTTAAAAATACTTTCAGAAATTATTAATGATAAAAAAATACTTTTTGAAAGTTATTATTAATTTAAAAAAAAAAAAAAGAAACTTTTATTAGGATTGAAAATATTGAGGAAGTTTTAAAGAAAATAATAATTCTGTTAAGTACCAATTAAAAAGTTAAACTTTTCTTTTAATTTCTAGATACTTATATAAAATGTTTTCTTTTCATTCAAAAATTTTTCAATGGTAGATTTTAAAAATAACAGACTCTAGAGATCTTAAGAATGCTTTCATAATCCTCTCCCCCTTAACCCCCAAAAAAAGGGTTTTAAATTTTTATTTTGACTTACATAATTAAAGAGATTCAAGCAAAAGTAGATTTTTAAAAAATTAGCCATAATTTAGAATAAAATTTATCCTTCTTTCACCTTTTATACATCTAATTTTAAAATTAATTCAAAACTAAATTACAAGCAAACCTGCTAGGTTTTTAAAAATACAAAAATTTTATTTTGGAAATTCGTTTATTATTTGTGTTAAAATAACGATAAAAGGAAAAGCAAGTTTAATAATTAGTTACACTTTTATTGAAAAGAAAAATTGACACAAATTTTATTATAATAATAGGAAACTAATTTTTATTTCCTTTGTTCAATTTTGTTACGAATTTAGAAAACTTTCATATTATTACTTCATGAATTTAATAAAATGTATAAATTTATAAAAAGTTTAGAAATAATTTTTAATCAAAAGTTTTTATCTTTTCATATGAAACATTGCATTTACTACTCGATTTTACTTAATTTTAAATAAGAAATAGCCATTCAATTTTTTGTAATTTAAAAGAAGGATTGTAACAAATTATTTAACGTCAGAATTATGTGATCTCTTTAGAAACCTTGATTTATCATAGAGAAGAAATTTATAATAATATTGGAGTAATTTACACTCACAAGCAAATATATAATTTTGGACAATAATTGATACAAATAATTTTGCTCAAATAGTAACTAAAGAAAAAAAAAAAACGAATAAAAAAACCATAACATAAAGTATATTTTTATGATCAAAACAAAAGCCTTTTACTCTTTCTAAAATCACTATAAAAATTCGAGGTTTTAAAATTTTTAATTTTCTTTACAGAATTTGAAAAGTAACAGAGTTCTAAAAGATCTCATTACTTTTCAGCAGTTCAATAGTATATTGACAATCTAAAATTGCATTTGATTGTTGCATCGAAACTGTTATTTCAAAAGTAGAATAAAGTAATTGTAAATATTCTTGACGAAAATACAAGATGGTTTGATGTACAAATTGCTATAAACAAATAATTGTTTTGTAAAATAAATGTTTAATAGCCTTGTCTTTAGCTTAATTAATTCTTGTAGAATAATGTGTTGTTTCTAAAATAAAATTCTTTAAAAACTTAAAAAAGAACTTTAAGCAATTTCTGCAATAATTAGATGATATTTGCTAGAATGTGACAAATGTGAATATTTAACTATTGTGATTAATATAATTCATCCTTGTAAAATTTCTTGTGAAGCTTTTAATGATAATTAGTTAAATATCATAAATGTTTTGATAAAGCTGGATTATTAAGTAAGTAATATATACCAAAGTAGTACTATATATAGTAGTAGTAGTAATAGTTAGTATATATGCACAACAAGTAGTATATACCAAATATATGTACGATAAATAGTACATGTATAATAAGTAGTATATACCAAAATATAATTTTTAGTACACAATTGGAAATTAAGTAAACCACAAATTTAGCTTCCACAAATTTAGATATTTTTTAAAAATATAATCATTCTTGAAGAATTAAGTACGACGTCCTTTAAAGAATATTAGAATCGAAGACAAATTTCATTTATTTCTCTTGTCTACGATATTTCCATTCAGACAATTCAGGCTGCAGTCAACCACAAACAGTAATCCAACAACACCTGCACCAAATTTCTGGAAAACTATCAGAGCTAAACACAGGAAGGTACAAAAGTTGACAAATAAGGTTCCTCCCCCGCTCCATAGTTTCCTGCTGCTGTTATAAACGATTAAAAAACATGTTTACAGCTTGTAACCATCCTATACTACCAGCGGAAGCACACATATTCACTTTATAGATGCTTTTGGTCAACCCCTACTTGTTGCAACCTTCAATTAAACGAGCTTCTTCTTTAAGCATCCTGTAATTTGCTTTTTCACAAACAACAGCCCATTAATAAAGTAGGTCCTTATTTTCTTTCCCTAGATAGCGACCGCAGACCCATAAGAAGATCTTATTAGGGTGAGAGGATGGATTAGGATCTTGATAATCAGGGACGAGAATCCCTGAAGGCATTTGGTGAATTTTTTTCAAGATGGCATCAAGGAATTTAATTTTTAATTGCCTGTCTAATACCAGAAAACTGTACTTATCTACTTTGCAGCCTGAAATATTTCTTTGTATAATCTGAAAAAAAATTTATCAAATTCGTAACAGATAAAATTAAACTTTAAGTTGTTTTGCATCTATAATTTATCAAAATCCCTAGTGGGAATAAAAAAAAAAAAAATATATAAATAAAAAAAAAATTGTTGAAATTTTTGAAAATTTTTTTAATTGATAATATGTTATGTTTCTTCATCATGTTATTCTACTATTCATATTCATAGAACCGATCGTCATTTTTTAAATTTTTAATATTAAATAAAAAAAATAGAAATTTTTTTAATAAACATGTGTACAATTATTTTTATTATTTATATATTTTTATAAAAAGACAATTATTCTCATCAGATTTCAGGGCTTATGAATAATTTATGAATAATTTTAATTGTTAAATCGATTTTAAACGATACTCGATATTTTTCGACTTGAAAATATCTAATTTTAATTAAACATTTTCATGCAATTTTAAAAAAAAATGCATTATAATTTCCATTCTCTGTTTGTGGAAAGTAATAAAGTAGTGACATGTAATAAAAAAAGATATATTTTAATTTATTAATTTTATTTTTAACTCAACTAACATAATCTTTTATTCATTTAAAATTTTCCGATAATTGTTTAAAATCGTTATTTTAGTACTAACAGTTTAAGAATTAAAGTTTAAGTTAACTAAAATTGTTTATTTCATTCTTTGACTGTGAAAGAACATCTTTTATATTTTTGTTTTAAAATGCAGAAAATTGAAAATAATTATTCTTATCTCTCTCCTTTGGTTAAATTAAATAAATTCTGTTTTCAAATATCTTTCTCTTTAATTTAAAAAAAATTACACACACATTTTCAAATTCAAAATAAAAATATAAAAAAATATTTCCTGTATCTTCTAAATAATAAAATAGATGCATTCTACAATGATTTAATCAATGAGATTTTGTGTTAAGTTTTGAGGTGTAATTTAAAAATTGTTTTAAAGAAAATTTTTTGTGAGTCCTTTTTTACATGAAGAAAATTTTCTACTTTTTGGGAAACTGTTCCAATATTTTTATATTATTAATCACTAAACTGTAGAAAAACTTATGAATTATATTGTCATGCCATGGCAAGCTTTAAAATTATAAAGTATTATAAAGATTGTCAATATACATTTTATTACATTGTGTACAATTTAATTTAATCAAGTAGCATTGCTATTTGTTGAACTAATTTAATTAATTATCCCTATTTCTATTCATCTATGTCCTCACTGATTCTTGCATACTCCAATGTTGCACCCTGGCAATAGAATGGAACATCCTTAATAACTTTCATAATTATCATTAAATATTTGTAAAAGCATTATCCATGGATATTGTTTAAAGGGTTAAAAGAGAAATTGTGCAACTAACAATTAATTGAATTTGTTTAATTAATAAAACTAATTAACATGGTTATTTAGCTACTAATTCCAAATTTCTCCAATACAAAATTAGAGATTATTAGAGCAACTGATTTTGCATGATGAAATTGATATAGAATATTTTTTTTTTCTAGAAATAAGATCATTAAAGTTATGGAGGGTTCAAAAATTAACTTTCAACTGATACACATAATGAACAAAATCTCACATTGCAGATAATATTGTTTTTAACGTTTTTCTCCAGTTGAAAAGAGTCATTGAACTGAAAATTTCTTTTTATGAATTTGCATCATTAGCTAGGCTAATTATAAAGTCAGTGCACCTTTTTTTTTTACATTATGTACAATTTAATTTAGCAAAGTATCATTGCTATTAGTCGGACTAATTTAGTTAATTAGTCCAACTCTAAAACCCACCAATGCCGTGTCTGGTGATGGGTGGACCCATTCTGAAGCAATGGTACAAACGGCAATGCGTGACTCAGACCAGCGTTACCAGGTAACCGGCCCGCGAAATCACCTTGCAAACGAATAGTAGAAGGCGTATCATGACAGCGGGCAGCGGATTGTAACGACACGAATTTGACCATGAGTGTGTGGCCCGTTGCAGGCTCCACCTATTCGAAGGGGGGACGGAAGGGGGCCTGGAAATTGGCATTTCGTGATTCCGATGGATGGGTGGGGTCTCATGACGGATGGTCCGTGATTATGAACATTCGTTATCATATCTTGAAAAAGAACCGCTTTTGGCATTCAGTTTTGTTTTGGCGAGGGGTGATCCCGATATCACGACATTCTTTTCCGAACTGTTTCCATTTCATTTTTTTTTTTTTTTTTTTTATATATCCTTGAACAACTTATTTTCTACAGGAATTTTTGAGTGAAGAGAAATGTATTTTATTTTTGTTTGATCAATGTTTTATAAGTTCCATGCATGTTTTTTGTTTAACCCTAAACAATTTTCTAGTGCGTCAAATACGTATAAAAACGAAGCTTACAAAAGTAAGTACTTGATACAAAACAATAATATTAGAGAAATAAAGAAAGAAAAATGAATAATAAAGAAAACGAAAATAAAAACAACAAAAGTAGCAAAGTTAGTATATAAGGAATTTAGTGAGAAGAAAGTAATAAAAACGTTAATCCAAAGAAAAAGAAAATGCATATCTATGTTACAATGTGAAAAAAAAAAAAAAAAAATAGTATAAAGGTAGACAATAATCATATTGATGGGAAGTTCAAGAAAAGCTAAAAAGGAAGGTTTCTTTTCTACGAATGATATAATAAAAATAGACCAATTGGGAATTCGAAGATTTTGATTAAGAATCAATATAAATTTTTTTCGACATTACATTTAACAATGATGACATTACATACAAAAACTTTTCAAATTTTGCACTTATGCAACGACACAAATTATTTTATATAAGATGAAATCTAAAAAAAAATAAGATCAAAGTTATTACGACTTGATAAAAAAAATTGAGTAATATTGAAATCTCAGATGAAAACTAGTTTATTCTACAGTATTTTCTTCTCATCTTTAACGGCAAGCCAATTGAAGAAAAAAATTCTTTAAATGGCTTTCTTTAAAAGATGAGGTATACTCCTTCCATTTATTGATCTTTTCTAAAACAAGTAGCATTCTTCTGATAAAAATGTATTCTTCCTGTACTATTTAAGAATGCTAACCTAGAAATTTAGGCACTTTTATTAAAAAGTCGGTTCTTTTATTCCTCTAAACTGCAATAAGTCCTCCAACTACAGAAGAAAATCATATGCTATTTCCAATTCTTTTAAAAGTACTTTATTTACTTTACACCGCAATTTATTCCTGCAGCAGAGCTATCAACCAGTTACAAAATTGAGGGTAGAAAAACAAAATTTAAAATTTAAATGAAAAAAAAATTTATTACAGAATTAGAGAGGTACAAATTATCTTAATACAGAAAAAAAAAAATATGGTATGACACTATGTAACTACTCTCAAACACGAGTGAAATTAAAAGTCCACAATGCAAAAAAAATAAATAACAGGTATAAAAAAAAAAATATGAAAATATGATATAGCATGGTATACAATTTAATCTATGAAGTATAAAAAATATTTTTAACAGTATTAATAATAATTCTACTTTTGTTATTACAGTTTTTATTAATAATTCCTTCAATATTGACAGCAATTCAGCGATTCAGAAAAATTAGAATAACAACAAAAATCTCAATCTCTGTCTCTTGAGATTGAGATTTTTGTCGTTATTCTAATTTTCTGAATCGCTGAATTGCTGTCAATATTGATACATATATATATATATATATATATATATATATATATATATATATATATATATATATAATATGGTAACAATAAATAATGTGTTGAAATACTTAATATATCCAGCGCGTATTGATTCTTTGCAATTTTTATAAATGTATTGAGTCCCTGTACCAATGAATACCATTTTCTTTGGAATCTGAGCTATGCCGTCTATTCATATAAAATTTACAAGGCAATTTCGAGCATGAAATACAGTTAAGATGAGCTGGAAAATTTGATGGAAAATATAAACATGCACACATAATTCTGAACAAAGAACAATGGTTTAAATTTGTCAAACTTAAAACTAAATGCTGTGTATGTGATCACTGAAACATCAACTATTTACGAACGAAAATTATGTAAACTGTAGTGTAGTAAGTGTACGTTGATTGATACGTTGTATTACTTGAAAAATATATTAAACAAATCAGAAAATGTTATAAAAGAAATTGTTGAATATTGCCAACAAAAGGTTTCTAAAAAAGGACATAAATTTTTTATATAATTACTTTCACTGAAACTTATTTTATTTATAATATTAGCAATTTTTCTTCATCTGTAGAAGTATAAAATATTTTTTAAGCTACAAAAAATTTATAAAGTCTTTCAAAATAAAAAGAAAAAGTGAATTTTAAAAAGTAAATTTTTATTTCTATAATATGAAAGTGAATTAGTAAAATAGATATAGATACATATTATACGATATTTTAAATGAGAGTTAATAATTTTAGTGATAAATATTTCAAGTCTCTTTTAGTTAAAAATACTACGGCAAAAATTAGGATTGTGGTAATTATCTAATGGCATTATGGCAATATACCAACGGGAAGATTTACATGGATATCTTTTATTCCTGTAACCTTAGGGTTCTACTTTTTATTATATTTCTTTAATATTATTTGTGAATCACAGATTATATCCTTAAATGAATAACATTGGATATTGAATTTGATTATTGTACTATTGTATTAGAATGGTTTACTTGTTAAACTGTTTTTGCATTGTATTTTGTGTTATGTGCTCTAAAAATAAAATATTTACTTATCGATTTAAATGGTTTTCTTCATTTTTTAACATTATAAAAGAAAAAAAAATTAATCATTAAATAATAATCAAACACAATAAATAACATCAGTTTTAAATATATTTAAACACATATTTAAGAAATTATGGCTAGACGTGCTAACTAATAAAATCTTTTATATTGTGGTTTAAATTATTTTTAACCACTATATAAAAAGTTAAAGTTATATTGACTATTATATTTAAATCTTTTATATAGTTTTTTTATAGTGGTTAAATCTTTTATATAGTGGTTAATAAAGTTTTTAATAAATAATACTACAAATCAAAATTTCATTGTGATATAGTTCATTGCGATAGCTCTTTGTTATAAAGTCCATTTAAGAAAAAAAGCACATTGTTTTGAAAGCGCGATAGGCGAGGTACTTTCAAAAAGTTGTATGGCGTTTTTTCATAAAAAAAAAAACCTCTTGAAATATAAGTGCGTTATAACAAGGGGCGATATATCCGGAAGATATACTGGATTTTATCCATTTTTAAAAAATTTTAATCTAAATTTATCTTACATTTATTTTAGAAACTGTGGAAATACAGTAATTTGAGACCATTAATTCAGATTGAGACGTAATAAAATTTCATAGCTATAAAATAGCAAGAATTTTAATTAATTATGCTAGTAACTTTATAAAATTTGCAAGTAAAACAATAAATAACCCTCATAAAAAAAAAAAATCATTTTAATTAAGAATTGCTGGATTTTTTTTTTTCAACAACTATTTCTATATTGCTATAATTTCAGTTGGAGAACAAGAAAAGATTTTTCTTCTATATAGCTTCAAATTTTTTCACCTCGGCATCCTTATAGTATATATTTCATATATTCGCATATTAACTTCTAGATTTGAATTCTTTATAGGTAATAACAAAATTATTTATGGGTAAGCATTTATACGTATCTGAAAGAAAAACGAATTTTCTTTACTTTTGGTAATACTATGACTTTATCTTTCATGATTCACTTCTAATAAGAATCTTCTACAAGATTCACTTCTATAAGATTCTGAATTACCATGCAGATCTGTAGATTTTGGTGTGCAAGAGAAGATAATTCTTTAAAATAACTGAAACTCGAAAAAAATCTAACTCACACAATCACATCACCATCACACAATCACAATCTCCATCAAATTTACTCGTTTTCAAGTTTTCAAATGCAGTAACTAGCTTATTAGTACCGAGAATTAAATTTGTCTATTTTTAAAAAGGTATGAGTACACTAGATCACGATAGGGGTGAAATTCTTTACATGGCTTACCGAGGAATGACAATTTATGTGTGGAAACGGATACGCATTTCAAAATAAAATGTTTATTTATTTAAAAATAATAATAAAGGCTAAGAATAATTTTTAAAAATAATTTTCTATAGAAAGAAAGAACATTTTCACTTTAAGAAAATCTTCCTTTGCACTTTTATAGAAAATTAATTTCAGTTATTCCTGATTATAATTCAAAGGCTTTTCTTTAGATCGAAGCATCATAATTGAACCACACTGAGATATTTGTTCCAAAACAAAGCAAATATCTCAGTGTGGTTAAAAAAAAGTTAAATTATCTAACAAAAAAGTATTAATTAACTTTCTCTCTAACATTTTATCGAGAAAGTTTAGCAAAACTTCTGTTAAATAGAATACTG
Organism: Caerostris extrusa; assembly: GCA_021605095.1. NCBI lineage: Eukaryota > Metazoa > Arthropoda > Arachnida > Araneae > Araneidae > Caerostris > Caerostris extrusa. Next base: position 93,609 of record BPLR01012052.1, on the reverse strand, counting down.
ATACTTTATTATTAAGCATTAAAACTATTAGTGTTAAGTCTACATTGATGAACAGCTTTTCTTCTATACTTTTGTAGGTAAAATAACTACTATTTATGTAGTTAATAGTAGTTATGAGAAAATTATAATTTAGTAATAATTATGAGTTAATTATTATTTGTAAATAAATATTATTATAACTATTATCAGTATAGTTAATAGTAATAATGATAGTTACTTACAGGAAATACACTTTTAATCTTCAAATACATGAACAAGTTATCCTTCAGATACAATTACTAATGCATCACCAGACTATTCCTTCTCTCTACCAATTCATCAAGAAAGATTAACAAAATTCCTGTTAAAAAGTATATACTGATGCTTTATTATTAGAAGGAAAATATTAAAACTTGCATTAAAACTACATGCACCCCAAGACTATTCTTTTTTCTCTCTCTACCAATTCATCTAAAAGGATTAACAAAATTCTGTTAAAAAGTATACTGATGTTTTATCATTAAATGGCAAAGCCTTAAAAACAATTAATGTTAGCTTTATATTGAACAAACAGCTTTTCTTTTATTCTTTTTGCAGGTAAAATAACTATTATTAATATAGTTGATAGTAGTTTTGAGAAAATAATAATTTAATAATAACTGAGAAAATAATAATTTAGTGATAATTATGAGGTAATAATTAATTATTTATGAGTTAATAATTATTATTGTAAGCAAATATTATTACTAAGAATTATTATCAGTATACTCAATAGTAATAATGATATTTATTTATAAGAAATACACTCTTAATCTTCAAATTCATGAAGATGTTATTCTTTAGAAAACAATTACTATTGCACTAAGAGACTATTCCTTCTCTCTCTCCAATTTATCAAGAAAGATTAACAAAATTCCTGTTAAAAAGTATATTGACGCTTTGTTATTAGAAGGCAAAACATTAAAAACCTACATTAAAACTGCATGCGCCACAAGACTAAACCTTCTATCTCTACCAATTCATCAAGAAAGATTAACAAAATTCTGTTAAAAAGTATACTGGTGCATTATTATTACACGGCAAAACATTAAAAAAAAAATATTAGTGATAATTCTTACACTGATGAACAGCAGGTATATAACTATTACCAATGCATTTCTTTACGGAAATACACTTTTAATATACATAAATCTCTTTAGACATAAATACTAAGGCATGACGAAACTATTCCGTTCGGTTACCCAACACTTGAAATACACTTTTAGTATACCTACATCTCCAAATTCATGAATAAATTCTGTTTTAGGCATAATTACCGAAGCACCACGAGTCCATCCCTTCCAGTTATACTTAAATCATTCCCAAAACCCAGTTCCAGAACAGCTTCCGAGCGGAACATCAGAGCCCCGTCCGTGCAATTGTAATCGTACCAGCAGAGAAATAATTGTCACACAAACCCTTCCTATGAATACCAATCCGTAGATGCTTCAATGCACCCTGGCAGTCATTTGCGTGTAGTAGTAGGGGCTCTGGCTGTTTAAACCGGAGCATTTGGGAACAGGGTAATTAACATGTGGGCTTGGTGACTTTTCGGGAAATTTTCGGAATTAATGACGCTTCCGAAGCCGAAAGGTAACTTTTGAAATATTAATGACGAATCAGGTAAAGAGAGTAACACTAATGAGATAACGTGATCCGGAGAAAACCTTACACCACCCCTCCACCCCCCTGCCACAGAAACCAAGAAGATCTAATCAAAGGATATACCCCGTTTGCCGATTTTGTTTCACATGTATTTCCCAAGTGGGAATACTCGAGTCCGCCCAAAAGTGAAGGGGATGAATTTTGAATTTATTACCAACTTTTCGAACCGAATTTGGGGAAAAATTGTTGCTGTATCGAGAACTTTTTCAGATAATTATTCATGAAGTATAGATTTTGGGAAGAACTTTCTATTATGTAAACGATGGCCGATATAGTAGTATATATCAAACGTCGATATTGATGATAGTAATATTTCGTGCGACTAGATATCTGAAATCACCTTTTTGGTTTCGTGTCTTAAAGTGAGGAGAGCTTTATATTTTTATTCAAGTCGTGGTATATTAAGTATTGATATTTTGGCATCAGTGGTTACTATTCATTGACTACTAGTAAAATAACGAAACAATTTCACTGATCAAGAATATTTAATCAATATGCTATTGAATTTGATTCCCGACGAAATCTATCAAAATAAATTTCAGAATTATATTCTAGAATTGTACTTGCATTGGAATCAAATTTATTAATATAAAAAGTTTTTTGACAATTTCTTTTTAGCAGTTTTACTAATATTGATTTGAAATGTTTGTTAGCGTAAAATATATAAAAAATTTCTAAGCATATTCTTTCTCTTGAAAATTTTTAGTAATCAATGAAAAATAAAAAAAGTAGATAAAAGTTTTTATCACAACTATTGGCAAGGTATGGTAAGTATTGGTAAAAGTACAGTATTAATACTAAAACAATACTACTATTGGTATTCCTAAATGAAATTTGTATCCACCATAAGTGAATGAATACTTGAATCATCTTAAATGAATGAATACTTGAATCCACCGTAGGTGAATGAATATTTGAATCCGTCGTTGAATGAATAAATGAATGAGAATGAATACTTGAATCCGTCCCTAGGTGAATGAATACTTGAATCCTAAGTGAATGCATACTTGCTTGAATCACCCAAGTGAATGAATCCTTAAAATCTGCCCAACTCTTGAAATTTAATATGGAGAAAATTGTTGCTGCTTAAAAAGCATTTCGGATAATTATTCATGAAGTAAAGATTTTGGAAGAGTTTTTATAATTATAAACGATGACTGATATAGTAAATCTAACATCGATATTATTGATAGTAATATTTCAGTAATACATATAGTCAGGGAACAGATATCTGAAAACGCCTTTGGAATTCCTGACTTAAAAGAGATATTTATATTTTATTCAGAATTGTGGTACAAGAATTGATACTAAAAACATCTGGATTATAATTAATTGACTACTACTAAAACAAAAGAAACAAATAAATTAATCAAAAGTGTTTCATCAATATTCTGATAAATTTGATCCCCTTCATGAATTCTATCAAAAAAAATTACTTATATTAAAAAAAAAATATTTTTATAATATGAAAATATTTTGTCTTTTACGGTATTATTAAGATTGATCATTGCTTAGTTTGGAATGTTTGTTCAATTAAAATCAAAAACAAAATTTCTAATTTAGTGCTGATTTTGGAACCCAATTTTGAAAAAATTGTTACGTATTGAAAGTTTTCAGATTATTTTGATTAGATTTTGAAAGAATTTCTATTATGTAAACAATGGCTAATATAATACATCAAATATCGATATTGCTGATTGTAGTATTTCGTGACATAATATCGACGTATTTTTTAAAACTATAAGAGACGAGGAATAATTTTTTAAAAAAGAAGAGAACAGTGGATAAAAACTGGAAGTTGAATTAATTGTCAAGGAACCTTATTTATAAGCCCAGGTTTTACATACTTTTTTAATATTTTTGCATATAAAAAATAGGATTTATAAACTGTTTATTTTTTAAATCTGGAAACACCTTTTAGATTAAATTAAACTGCAACTAAAAAGTTTTTATTTTTATTGAATCAAAAAACTATATCAATGTATTTGTTAAACTCTGTAAGAGGCAAGGAAGAATTAAAAAAAACCCAGAACAGTAAATAAAACTTTGAAGTAGAATGAATTAAGAAATTTTATTTATAAACACAATTTCAGATATTATTTTAATGTTTTGGCATATAAAAATATTATTCAAGAATTTATAAATTAGTTTTTTAAAAATCTGAAAACACCTTTTGGATTAAATTAAAGAAACAAAATTGTTACTAAAAAGTTTTATTTTTTTATTCAATTAAAACCAAAAAATACCGATGTATTTTTTTTAAACTCTGCAAGAGGTAAGGAAGTACAATTAAAAAAAAAATGAGGAGAACAGTGGGTAAAATCTGGACGTTGAATTAATTGCCAAGAAACCTTATTTATAAACACAAGTTTTACATACATTTTCAATATTTTGGCATGTAAAAATATTATTCAAGAATTTTTAAATTGTTTTTTTTTAAATCTGAAAACACCTTTTTGATGAAACTTAACTACAACTAAAAGTTTTATTTTTATTGAATAAAAAAAGAAAAAAAATCGATGTATTTTTAAACTTTGTAAGAGGCAAGCAAGAATAATTTTAAAAAAAGCAGGAGAACAGTGGAAAACATCTGGAAGTTGAATTAATTGTTAAGAAATCTTATTTATAACAATAGCTTTGCGAGAACTATTTTTAATATTTTGGCATATAAAAAATATTACCCAAAAAACAGTTTGTAAACAGTTATTTTCGAATATTGTGACCAATCAAAACCGGATGCACAAATACTTCTAACGTATCAAATTTATTACATAAAGCCTTGATTCACGCAAACTGATACGAACAAGTCGAATTTCAATTCTGATACATAACTCAGCTTTTTATCAATCAACTTATCATCCACCTAATCACAAAATTAGTTAATATTTCTTAGTTCGTAGATCCTTTTCCATTTCGTTATCTCCTTAACACACGGAGCACCCAAATAACAATTTAGATTAATAAAGCAGTTATTCGTAAACTAATTTGTTGAGCATAATGATATGCTGATAATATGCAGTTTTTTTCTTCTGTGCACGCAATTGGTCGTCCGTTGTTATGAACGGTTGCTGGGGAACTGGAGAGATCTTATCTCTGGAGGTGTGAAACCAACATAATTCCTTTTGTTCTGGATACACCAGAGATAAAAACTTTGGGCTTTTTTTTTTTATTGATAAATTTTTTCGTATTAATGATTATTACTCTTTTTGCAAGCCGGCCCGGTTTTTGTGGTCTCTCTGAGGCGTGTCGAAACGTGAGACTGCAAAACTCAACCACCCCTGAGTAAAAAATGCGAAAGAGATGAGGTATGTTTGTTAGGGGGATCATTATAAGAATCATTCCCTTTTTCGCAGCTGTCTGAAAGGTGATTATAACGAGAGAGAGAAAGAAAAAATTATGATTTGTTGCAAAAACAATGAGATGGAAGAAAAGAATTGACTTTCAAGGTTGCCTTTTTTTTTTTTTTTTTTTTAAGAGTAGGTACTGAAGGGTAGGTAAAGGGGGAGGGGGAGATATCCTGAAGATCAAATAGCGTGAAAAGTCTGCAATTATATACGGAATGATTCATTGATTCACTGACGAGTCTTTTATAATTACTGTTTTTGTGATTCTCTCTATACTTCTTGGTGTGTTAGCAAACGTATCGTCATTGTTTTGTCTGTTTTGAGATTTTAGATAAATGCTTTTTCTTTTTCTTTATCTAAAGCTCTTGGCTTAAAATAATAATGCTGGAAAAAAAGGATAGCAATTATTCATTTACTGCAAAAGGAATAGAAAGATGAGATGAATAGCAATTTTTTTTTGTTATAATTGCAACTCTTTATATTGCGTGTTAGTTTAGGTAGTCGGTCTTAATGCTAATGCAGATTTTCTTCTAAATGATCCAACTCCACAGATAGCAAAGATGATAATACGTAATATAATATCATTAATCTAACTTCCCACTTATGTTTGCATACGAACTTTCTGAATTTACAGACAGTTTGTAGTGAGTAAAATCATTTCAATAGATTGAAGTTCTTTCCCTCTGAAGGCAGGAGTGAGTAATGTTTACCAAGAGAATTTTCGAGGTTACTGAAATAAATAAATCCCCACTAAATCTGTTGACAGTTTGAAATGAGCAACATTACATATTTTTTACTAAGATAGGAGGTAAAACCGATTTTCTAAAGATTTTCATAGGGCTTATTGAAATTTGGAGTAAATATAGATTCTAGTTTTACTTTTCTGCACATTAGCACTAAAAATTGCCGAAAATGTTTTATGAAAACATTTCAGTGGATTCTCTATAGGGGGAAGAACTAGTAATGTTTTACTGGAGAAGGTTGACGTGTTACTAACAGATTTGAATACCGCTATTTCAACTTCCCACTCGCGCTTCTACATGTTTAAAAAGAAACTCGCTAAAATTGTGGTCAGCTTTTAATTTTTTTTTTTTCCAATGGCAGGCAAATACAATTAAAATACAAAGAGCATAAAGAACAAAACACAAACACACAAAATTCAGCATTGCCTATAAGTTCTCTCGCTTGCCAGTATCGCCCGAGACACCTTCAGCAGATAAGACCGGATAGAGGAATAGACGCTGAGCATCCATTTGGTCAACTTATAATGAACAACATCATTTTAATGGTCCTAGGAAAGTAGGGTGTATAAGACTTTCTTAGAAAAATTTCAAGAGTTATTGAAATTCGAAATAAAGACACTGGTGCATCCCAGCTGAATTTATTGGCAGTTTGTAATGGACATCATTTTAATGGATTTAAGGATGTTCCCTGGAAAAGTAGGAGGGAGTAAGGCCTGGGATAAATTCAAAGGGTTGCTGAAACATCGAATGACTTCTTTCCTAGAGATATTTCAAGAGTTATTTTGTAATAATGATATTTCTTCTTCATCAACTCTACTGCCTGGTACAGGCTAAGGCAATCTTCATGATCTTTCTCCATCTGACTCGGTCCGGGGAAATAGATCGCCATCTGTTGACTCCCAGACCCTTTAAATCTCTTTCGACTGAATTAACCCATCTGGTGAGAGGCCTTCCTCTTCTACGAGTGCCTTCAATTGTTGGAAAAGTAACTTTTTAGTTGGATTTGAATCGTTTTATCTGAAAATGTGTTCCAGCCATCTAATACGGTTTAGTTTTATTAACTTTTACAAGGTTCTTTAAATTTGTTGTAAATTTCATGGTTATGTTGTATTCTGTAGACATAATTTTGCCTAATAGCACCAGACATTTTTGGAGTATTTTTCTTTTAAAGGCCATCAGCCTATCTTTTCAGATTTATTTAATGGCCTGCACTCGCTGCCATATTAAACAATTGGTCTGATTACGGTCTTGTACAAGTCAATTTTTGTTTTAATAATAATAAGTTTCGATTTGAATTGGTTTCTTAGCCATAAAAACATTTATTTGCCATAAATATCGCCATATTTAATTCAAGGTTTATGCTCATTATCATTATTAATGATAGTTACAAGGTATTTAAATTCAATAATGATACTAGTAGATCTAATATTATTTTTTTTCACTTATACTCCTTCACGTTCACATTTTCTAAACTTGTCAGCAATTTGCGAAGAAGAATATCATTTCAAGTTGTTTTCCTGGGAATATAAGAGAGGGTAATGTATTTATAGAGAACTTCCAATGTTTACTGTAAGTTGCTTGTGGTATTAAAAGAAATCCGAGGAAACTTCATTTAGGTAGCCAATGTGACCATCGATACAAAACATTCTCTAGCAATTACCATCAAGCTTGTTAGTAGATGCTTGTAAAATTCTTCTTTTTTTCTGTCGGCTATTTGAAGAAGCTATAAGTGCACAAAAAAAATGGAATTTGTAATAAAGGATACTGGAATTTGTAATTGGGGATAATTGTATTTATGATGATGAGAGGCAATGTATAAGTGTCTTAAATTTTTAATCATGCCCCCTGATGGGAGTTTGCCGAGTTTTCTTCTATACAATATGAAAATGTGAAGTAGGTACCTCTAAATATTCTCCCAAAAAAAGTAATGCCTTCTCTTCCTCCTAGTCAGTGGACCATTTGTGGTATACATAAGTGGAACACGAGGCCCACCGATGCACAAAAGAAAAGTATAAGAATAATTTCTGTATCCAAATCAGAAATACCTGGAAGAATACCATGCTACATATTATTAATTCATTTATTTTAATTCCCTTTAATTATTTTATTTTCCAATTTACTCATGAATGTATTATTTGTGATTTTTAATAAATCTTTTATCCACATCTGCTGGACAAATTCATATTACCTGTTAATTAAGTTCTTTGGTAAGTTTTATAAACAACACAATATCCAGAATTTCGGTTTTAATTTTCAGAGAAACACGATAAATTTCTCTTTAAGCGGAAAAACACACGCTGGAAATTAATTTAATTTTGTAAAACCGTGACTTTTACTCATTTCGGGGGGAAATTTCCCAGTATTTCATCCAGAAATCCATTAATCAATCCATCGATAATCCGTTCCCGAGGTCCAGTGCAGCGAAAATTCGGAGTATCGGAGTCGAAGAAGTTGTTAATTTTTGTCGCCCGCTAACTGCAGATGGTATCGAAATCAATGGGGGCGGCTGGTGTCAGACAGGTCCGATAACCTGATATCGTCAGAGCCTGCCGATAAAACGCAATATGCAAATGAAACTTACATATTTTCAGGTCGGCCTAGCTTCCTTTATCATCGCCAAAGACCACTGTTTGCAGTAAAACATAAAAGAACAGCGATAGATATGTTGAACATGACATGATAAAGTTAAACCCATCAATTAATGAGATGTTCATTGTAAGTTATTGTCAGTTGGGATAATGACTTATATTGATGAGATATGTCTATTTTGATGAATGATTGCAATTTGGTTAATTATTGCAAAGACTGGGTGACAGGCATTTTAGACAAACATAATTAAAAGTAGCACTATTTGCATTGCTTAATTTTTTGTTTTATTTATTATTCAAACCGTAATCAGTATTATGCCAGATAACTGCAATTTGGTGAGAAACATTTTTCCCTTATATCATTCAATGAAAGAATCTTTCAGAATTTCTTGTATTGGTGTCATGATATAACTGAACAGGATCATATTAATGGTAAATGATGAATGATATTGGGTCTAGTGCCCGAGTGACTAGAGCTCTGGCGCTCGGTGTCGCATATTTCGGGTTCGAGTGCCGGCGGTGCAATCGATATTTGTAGTGGTTTGGAATCCACTTTAAATCGTAGATCCCTGTCTAATATGTCTGCAGAGTATTAGACGTAGGGCTGACAACCCTACCCCGTAAAAGAAAACATCTCCTGTCTTGAAATCTGCCAGTAGGTAGACGGCCTTGGCCTAACATGGTCCATACCAATGACTAAGAAGATGACTGATATTAAAAAAAAAAAATTATCATCATAATCGATAATAAATGACCTATGCTTTGGGTTGAAATAAATCAAATCTCACCTGAAAGCGACAACAAATAATTGGCATAATTACTGATTAAATACATTCCAATTCAAAGTAACAAATAACTGCAGGCTTTTCAATAAATGTAAAAGGAAAAAGGATGTTAAAATATTACATTTTTTATATTGATATTTTTCGAAGTTTTTATTAAAAGTTTTTAACTGGTAAAAAAAAAAAACATTTTTTTTTTCTATTTATGTTCAATATTTTTATACCTTTTAGTTCAATGTTGATCTGTACAAGATTATGGAGGCTAATTTGACAACCGACTACCTGCGAAACCATATTTACAGACTCAAAAATGTTCCTACCACAATATGCACTCTGTGCAACTTTGGAGAGGCCATGGACTCCACGCATCTACTTCACTATCCTGCTCTGAGCAAGACTTTTTCTCGCCGAGCGATATTGGGAGGCTAGAGATATGTTAGATTAACGAGCTCTGTTTCAGCATGTTTTTTTTTTTTTTTTTGCTGTAATTGTTCATAATCTGCCATTGGAAATAAAGGGGGAAGTTCAATGTTAGAAACTGGCATGATTTCATGCGCTTTATTTCTTAAGTTAAAAAACTAGTTTATGTGTCTAGTCCTAAGTGTCCTGCAGTGCGGAACTACTCGCTACCCGTAGAAGTTTGACTTGGCTCCGTCTTGCTGAAGAAAGATGGCAGTGCCTTCCGGGAGGAGTTTTAGGGGAACTGCCCCGCATTTTGAGATGGTAGTCCATCAGGTAATCCGACTCACGAGGCACGATATTGAACATCAAGTCATCGTGACACCTCACCTTTTGAAACAGTGTCTACAACAAAGTCGCCAGCGGATTGAACCTCAATCCTAATGCTCACCAGCGGGATTGTTGCCACTGAGCCACGAGTCGGGCTGAAAAACTAGTAGAAATAACATTTGAAATTCTGTTTTTAATAAAAATGATGGATATTATTGCACTTTAATTAATAGTTAGTACTTATATTATATTATTAAGACATTTTTCCTTATTAACAATGTTTAAAGTTATCGAATTGTTTCCAAGGGAAACAAAACTATATTGTTAATACCAGACATTTAATTTAATAGCATTCTCTATAAAGATGCCCTATTAGTAGGAAAAAAAGAAATTTCTACATTGAAAAAAATCCAAAGTTTAAAAAAACCCATCATTTCTGAAAGACCTTTCTGTAATATGTAAAAAATAGTTACAAAAAGCAACCATTATCATCCTGTCGAGTGTGAATTATCCCGTCAGAAATTGGTTATATATTAAAAAAATTTCCTCTATTTCTGTTCTTTAATTTTGTAAATCAATGCTAATTATTGATGCAGTTATATTTTTTCTTTATCATAAGAAATATATTTGGTTTAGGGCTTCTCTTATTATTACCACTGACACACGATAGGCAATGAGACAGAGGGGAAAAAAAAAAAAAAAGGACACCAGTTTTATTAGAAAGTATTCGTAAACTTTTCTTGAAAATGAACACAAACTAATTACTGGAGAGGCATTAAAATAATAATAACAACAAAAAAATTGCAGCAGGCAGGGCAAGATACCTCATTACTGCGATTGCAACAGCGGACGCTCATTGCGTATTGCATTCTGCCGGTCCTTAATTGAACAGCACTACAACAGCCCTTCCCCCTACCCCCCTTCACCATAAAACGCATAATTAAACTCCATGGCGTCAAATTTTTTGAATAAAAGTATTTTTCCCTCAAAAAATACGTGATTAATGACATATTGAGTGCTCGCTACAAGCAGCGAAAGAATAAAAAGCGACGAGCCCTTTCCGAAATAAAAACCCCCACCAATCCGCGATGGCATAAAAAATGGCAGTAATTATAATTGAGCACAGGTTTCGCTGCCATGATTGGCCGGCGGAATGGATTATTATTTGCGTGTCACAAGATACGAGACAATTTTACATAGTCGCTGACTGTTTCGTGTACACACCTACAACTAAGGAGTTGGGTGACTGATATCCGACGACGGAAACATGCGTGACGGATACCTAGAGCAGAAAAGACAAACTCTAATTTGAAGTAGCCATCTTTGGTCACATATCAACAAAAACACAACCACACATTGAAACCAGATTCAGTAAGCGTTCTTTACTCCGGCACGTTTGTTAACATGGCCGTGATGGATGAGCGATCTTTACCGGATTATCTAGGGACAATAAGCTAGATAATCCGGGAAAGTAATCTTGTCTTGTCGATTTAATCTTGTCTTGTCCATTTTGTAATCCGGCAAAGCTCAAATGTTTTAATAAGAAGATATATACCAAAAATAATTTAAACCATTAAAAGATGTATATATTTAAAGTGTTTATGCTAACTCTGAACCTGTGTAGACAGTATAAATATCATTTGTCATTCTAGCAACTTCAACATTAAAATTTACATGTTAATTTAATTGAATATTCTGGTATTGTTAAAAAACACAGCACAAAAAAAAGATATAATGTAGAGTGATAATTAAAATAAATTATTCTATGATAAGAAACAATAAACATGTGCGTTTAGTAAAAGTAACTGATATCATACTTGATTCTGTGATTCAAAAATAATAACGGACTATTCATTAATTACTTGTTTTATGCTACACTAAAATGAAAACTGATAGTTACGATAAACCATTGATCTAAAATGCGACCACGCGGTATCACGGCTATGCTCGACATTAGGGCAGTTGTTACATTTTTTGGTTTTTTTAACACCATGAGCAGAAGTTTTCATATTTTTGTGGTGCTTCATTCTTAATCCTGTGAGAGTAGAAGCTGCTTTTTTGTTGACATTTAGTTCTGTATTTGGGAGCGTTAGATGTTAAGATGGGACTTGAATTAGGATAAAGCCACTATCTTTTGAGCTTAACATAATCATAAAGGATATCTTAAAAAAGGTCAAAAATCGTTATTATATCTTATAATTGTCCTTCTAAAAACAGAAATTTCGTTGCAACCTTAGACACTGTTATTAATTGTAAGCCATACAATTAGCTGTAAGTTATACGATTAGTTTTAAGTTATACTCAATATTAGACTGAATCTGTTACATACCAGCCATTTTAAAAATGAATGTACTCAGACTAAGCTTTTAAAAAACGGTATACTCAGTATTAGAATATGGCAATTAAAGACTATTGAATTGTTAAAGAAATACATCACAGCATGAGTTTCCTTTCTTAATAGGCATAGAAGAAATATTATTTAATATCTTAATCAAAAGTCTCTTTTAAATTTAAAATAAGTTTCACTTTTCCATCAGGCCCAATAGGGTGCTACATTGGGCCTGATGACCGAGTGAATAGCGCGCTGGTGCCACCGATTTTGATTCGAATCCCGGCATTGCCTTGGATGTTTGTAGTGGTTCTGAATCCACTTTAAACCGTAAATCCCGACCTAATATTATGGTAGAGCATTGGGCTGACATCCATAGCCCGTAAAAATAAACTGTAACCTGTATTTAATTCTGCCAGTAGGCAGACGGCTTTGGCGCACCTTGGGGCTGTTGCTCAAATGAAGAAGAAAAACCTTTTATTTCTTACAATTTATTTAAGATATTTAAATCTCAGCAATAAAAATAAATATGATTATAATAATGATAATTATTTTTATTAAATATATTCACCATCCATTCCATTAATATATAAACATTTTAAAAGTAACCTACCACAAAGAAAGTTCATCAGCAGAGAAAGACAATAAAAGCAAGAAGCATACAAAAAAAAATGGAACTTCATCGGAAGCAGATAAAAGTGATTTCAAGCATAGGATAAGGGAGGGATAGAGCAAGCACAAACCCTTTCATGATAAGATTAACATCACCCTTGCTTCTACCTGGAATCTTCAAGTGCTTTATCGGTTTAGGAAATGGCAGCATTTGCATTTTCTACTGTCTGCGTGTGGTCCGAGTCATCAAGTTAAAGATAACAAGAGAAAAAGATGTTCTGGTGGTATATGTCTCCTATCATGGTCTAGCTTCTCTGACATCTTCTAGGTCTGTATTAAAGACTCTTGAATTTTATTCTTTACTGAAAATGTTTTGATTATTTAGTTGTAATACAGTTGAAACAGTCAATGCAGTTTAGTTCCATTCCTCTTGAAAGAGAATTCGATTCTAGTTTCACTATGAAGTGTGACCTCAAGAATAATAAAAAATGGCAAATTAAGTACACTTTTATAAGAAAAACATAATATTCCCTCTATTTTCGTATAATTAAATAGCATATAATAATATTAGAGTTAAAAGCAGATCTTAAATAAAATATATCTTATAATAATTAATAAATTAATTATAAAAATAATTATGTTATATAGTATATATAATATATATTATATAGTTATAGTTATAGTATATATCATATAATATATATTATATAGTTACGTTATAGTTATATAATTAATTATTAATTATAAAATAATTATAAAATTTATTAGATAGATTGTGTATATTGTATCTTATAATTGATTCTTCCTTGTAAATACTGTCTCGTTATCAATATAAAACGAAATTCATTATTTTGGCATTAACTTTATTGCAATTATACAATACAAATGCTCATCTAAAATCTAAACAAGCAAAATATATGCTTAAATTGTGAATGAAAACATTCAAAAGAAAATTATAAAATGTTTTTTTTATACTGAAACATGCATTTCACTGTTACAGATTCTTTCTTAAAAATATATTGACTTGTTACTATCATTTGTAAAAATTTAATATTTTTTTTATTGGACTTATTAGTAAAAATTAAAATATCGTACTACAAATTGAAAAGAATACTGCATTCCAAATTGATTAAAAAATAACATACAATTTCAGATCTTTGATAAAATAATCAAATGAGAATTAAATGGCTTAATTTTATTAATAGGTTGAAAGTATTGAAACTCATATTTCATTATTGCTGATTCATTCAAACAGATATTTCTTCTTAATCACCATCAGTAACAATATTGCAAATATTGCATACCAAATTGATTAAAAAAACATACAATTTCAGATCTTTGATAAAATAATCAAATGAGAACTAAATGGTTTAATTATATTAATAGGTTGAATGTTTAGGTTGAATTCCTATTTCATTATTGCTGATACATACTAACACGTATTGCTTTTGGCACCAATAAAAATTCACCATTTTTTTGCACTAATCTTACTGGAGACAAATTCAAATATTGCATTACAAGTAGCAAAAACTACAAGTTCATGGCTCATTAAATATGATGGGAGGTAGAGTGTTTAATTTATCGTATGATATCCCAATCTTACTGAAATAAATGGATATAATATTTACTCGTAGTTGGGCAACGTTCTGATAGGTTTGAGATTTAATTGCCGCCTAAGGCAGGAGTATATATGTATCACGAAGTGTTAGATATTTAATAGTGTTTAGGTAAAATATCCGAAGATTTTTCCTTGAAGACAGTTCTGATGAGTAATGAGGCAATAAGGCGATAAGTGATCAATCTTTGAGATATTTTGTTTCTCAACCTTTAAACAAAAAATTTTCATTTGATGCTTAAAATATTTTGTTGTGAAATTTAATTCGTTTAATGTTGTTAAGTGGAATTAATATTGGTTTAAATTACCTGAATAATATCAAAATATTAAATAGCGAAACATTTAATAAAATATTTTTTATTATATAATAATATTATATTTAAATCTTGTTCGTACAAAACGTATAAAGTTTTAAGAATTTTTTTTTTCAAATAAAATTTAGAGATAATTATCCATTTAATATTAGGATAATTAAGTATTTTAAGAAAGGATAATATACAACCTTGTATGAACTTATGCTAAAACGATATTAAAATTATTATTTTAATTTCGTTAAATTTTAGTTAATTTCTATTAAATTTTCGTTTTTGAAGTTTTAAGAACTTTTTATTATTAAATATATTTTATTTGATGCTAAATAATTTTATTTTTTCTGAAACTTAGACTTTGGCAAGATCTGGTGATGCCCATTTGGGTGTATTTGAGTGGAAGATTTTAAGGGAAGTGTTAAGGAAAGTGATTGTTGGAGAAGACGGTAAACGCAGAAATATACAAATGCTATCATTACCCATATATTATAAAATTCATTAAGATCAATAGATTAAACTGGTCTGCTCATATATTTAGAATGAATTATTTAAACCCTGTAAAAAGGCTTGTTTTGGCAAGGCCACAGATGGACCCAGGTTGCGATGGATAGACACAGTTGAGAAGGATTTTGTTTTACTGGGGTTAAGAATTGGAGGACCATTGTCACCCAGAGGAATGCATGGATATTATATTTACTCGAAGTTGGGCAATATTCTGATCGATTTAAGACTTAATTGCAACCTGAGGTAGGCAGTATATATGTATCACGAGGTGTTAGATATTTAATAGTGTTTAGGTAAAATATCCGAAGATTTTTCCTTGAAGACAATTCTGATGAGTAATGAGGCATTAAGGTGATAAGTGATCAATCTTTAAGATATTTTGTTTCTCTACCTTAAAACAAAAGAAAATTTTCATTTGATGCCTAAAATATTTTGCTGCGAAATTTAATTCTTTTAATGTTGTTAAGTGGAATTAATGTTGGTTTAAATTACATGAATAATACCCAAAAAAATCAAATAGCGAAAGATTTAATAAAAATATTTTTCATAGTATAGAAATATTATATTTAAATCTTGTTCGTGTAAAACGTATGAAGTTCTATGAATTTTTTTAAATAAAAATTTAGAGATGATTATCCATTTAATATTTGGGTAATTAAATATATTGAGAAAGGATAATTCGCAACCTTCTTTAAATTCATGCCAAAATAATCCTAAATAAATTTAATTTTAATTATTTTTATAATCATTAATTTAATTAAGATTATTAAATTTTTATTTTAAGATTAAGTTAAAATTTTTAAAGTTTTTAAACTAAATTATTTTAAAAATTAAAAAAAATAATTTTTTATTTTAAAATTAAATTAAAAATTTTAAAGTTTTTAACTAAATTATTTTAAAAATTAAAAAAATTAAAATTAAAATTTTAGTTTATTTTAAAGTATTAAATGAATTTTTTTAAGATTAAAAATTTTTTTTTATATTAAATTTAGGAAGAATATTTTATTTATTGGCAAATACTTTTATTTACTGAAATAAGAAATATTTTTGAAAGAATTTATGTATTTAAATATTTGTTTACCTGAACTACAGAAAGATTCACGAATTTTTGTATATTAAAACATTCAGAATATGAAATTTTTCTTTAATTCTAGAATAATGTAATGTTTTCTATTATGATAATTAGACTCAAGGTATAAATTTTTATGAAAATAATTATATTCAAATATTTTATATTCGAAGCATGAAGTTTTAAGATATTTTTATTTTTAAATCTATAAATTCTTTTATTTACTAAATGAATAATTTTACGTTTTCTCAAAACATTCTCACATAAATTTATTTTTAAAAATGCTTACTTTTAGATACATAAACCTAAAACATATGAAACCTTGACAAAAAAATTTGTTTTAGTAAAGTTCACATTCAGAAATTAATTTAATATTATGATAATTTAATACTTCTAAAGACCTTTTAGCAGCATATCTCGTTTTAAATTATTATCGCATTCAGATTTTAACCTGCACGAAATATTAGGAACTAGCTATTGTAATAAATTTAAGCTACAAAAAATAATTTGATTACATTATTTATGTTCCTATACATTTAAATAAAAAAATTTATTATAAATATTGAAAAGCAAAGTCACTTAACATTATTTTTACGAATTAAATAAATAAATGAATAGGCAAATGATTATTAAAATCTAACTTTTGACTGGTATTTTGAATAAAATATCAATAATCCTCTTTCGTCTGCATGTAGTACTGAAAAATATGCATTAATAAATTAATAATTTACTTATTTGAATCTTTGAACATGATGGGGGAGACTATAACTCGTTACGGATACAGTGAGTAGTTTTAAATGTGGTTTTTCTATAAAATATTGATGTAGGATCAAAAATGGCCGACTTTCATTTCGTGTGAACTTTAGTCGGCCAACAATAGTCCACTGTCGTGACGGTCATAAAGAAACAAAGAGTTCCCATTTACAAGTCTAATGTCACGGAACGAATGTATTACATATTGGAACTTGCTATTCTGTCGGGGTACATTGTAATTTTATTGCGAATTACAATGTGCGAGTTTAAATACATTTGCCATGAAACGCCAGAAGAAAAAAAAAAAAATTAAGTCAACCAAGGAGGTCTTTTGAGTGGCATAATTTTATTCATTATGCAGATGCAGCATTTAACAGTTCTCGTTTTGGCAACACAAAAGGTTTGCCATTAAGTCCCCAAGAAATACTACAAGGTAGGCGTTTCTTCAAGCACAGCGTGCCGTTCGTTTATAAATTACCGTTGCCCAGCTATTAAAGGGAACCCAAGTTTGCCTTAAAAAAAAAAAAAGGATTGTGTTTTTTTGTTGTAATATTCATAACATCCTGAAAAATAATCGCGAAATTATTTTAATTCAAAAAGGGAATGAAAAAAAAAAAAAAAAAAAAACTGTTTGCGTGAACTGGCACGAGTTGTAGGAACACGTATGAAATGAAGTTTAAAGGTTAGTTTTCGAGGACCACCTCAATGAATGAGTCTGGTCTTTTATGTTACAATGGAGGAAGGGTGACGGTTTTTGAGTTGGTTTTTAATTTGAGAGTTCATAAATAATTGGACAAAAATGTACATATACATTTAAATGTCGTGTCCGGTACGGGACAGGTTTGCTGGGCTCATTTTTTATCCTGCTATCATTAGCGATGCATTAAAACTTTTTTGGAAAATAATACAATACGTGTTTATGTACTCTGCGAACGGAAGTTTAAGGGAAATTATAATTGATTAACATTGTGAACTTTTGCTATTTTATTCGTCATTCGACACATAGTTTCATTATTAAATGAACAAAATGTATTAAATATGCACTTTCCGCTTAATGTAAAGATAAACCAGAATTTTATAGAAAATCACTCGAGACGGGTTTTTTCCCCATCTAAATGCAAGTTTTCGTTATGGGTAGAATGCTTGATTTCCACACTTTAATATTAGCTAATAAATCACTATTTGTATATAAGAGCATCTTTTGTTAATCATTATGGGAACACTTAACCAATAATTATAATTGTTCAGTTCATCATGGTAATATGTAGGAATGGAAAATATATGAACCATGGTAATATATATATGAATACTTCAAAATATTGACTTTACTTCAAAATATTGACTTCAAAAAAAATTTACTTGTAACATTTAGATAAGAAAAAACATTTAAAGCATCACTAGACGGTGATATTTTAATTTGTCACTTACCCTCAGACGTGTGTGTATGTCTAATCCTCAGTGTTCTGCAGGGTGAGATGAACATATGATGAGTAATTTACTATTGAATGGAAGGAAAGGGGGCAGCTTCTGTTGTGATGGAGTACCCGTAGGTAGATGTCTGACTTGCCTTCGTGTCGCTGAAAAAGGAGGGCAGTGTCATCCGTGAGGACTTCCAGGAGGAACTACCCAGAATGGGCATATCATATGGAAGAAAACCCGAGAACTCCCACCAGGTAGTTCGACTGACGAAACAAGATGCTAAAAATCACAAATGTCATATAATTTCCTCGTTTTTCTAAAACAGTGTCTATAACAAAGCTGCTAGCGGATTGAGCCTCAGCATTAATGCTTGCCAGCTGCACACGTTGCCATTGAGCTGGTACCACCACAAGTAGGGTTTTTCTAAGGGGTAGTCCTACGCCTTACCGTCATATTGGGCCGAGATCTGTTGCTTAAGATGGACTCTGAACCCCTACGGTCAACCATGGCAAAGCCTGGACTCAAGTTCGAGGTCTGTGGTACCGAGGGCAAGAACTCAAGTCACTCAGCCCTCAAACTCCCATCATACATTATTAGATTATTTTCTATTACAGGAAATAAATTTTTTTTTGCAGGAAAAAAAAAGTGATAGGGAAGGGATTATAACTTAGAAAACTGTACAAAAGTAGTTTGTTCAGCAATTGGCGATAAGGCTGTGATTTTAATCTTGACTATCAAAAACGCCAAAATGAATTCTAACAAAGCTGATGGGATAAAATCTAAACACTGAAATTTGGTGGGAAACTTCGAATGCAGTGTAACAGGCTTCTCGTGATGTACCGCTGGCTGAATCTGTTACATATCTGCCTTTCTACTGGCGATGATCTCAGGTCAAAATGCCTGACCTTCAAAAACAACAACTTTATTGTGCATTTAACAAGTAGATATCTAAATTATGACTACTGTAGTGAAATTATGTCTACTATTAAAGACTAGGGGCTTGATGGCAGAGTGATTAATGCTCTGGCGCTAGATGCCACAGGATTCGAGTCCCGGCAGTGCCATGGATGTTAGTAATGATTCGGAATCCACTTTAAACCATAGGTTCCCTTCTAATATGACTGTAGATTGTTGGCGTAGGGCTGACATCACTATCCCGTAAAAAAAAACATCTCATGTTTGGGAGTCTGCAAGAAGGCCTTGGCTCACTATGGGCCTGTCGCGCCATTGAAGGAGATTAATGACTACTCTAGTTTACAACAATATTCAAAATCACAAATATCGAATAACTTTATGTAGGGGATATTGCATGGTGCACAGTTCTTTTCTCAGATGATTAACGTGGAAATTGTTCCTGTTTCTTTTTACTGTTCTATTTTAATAAAGAGTCAGATTTTGTAATCTATTTTAATAAAGAGTCAGATTTTTTTGTAATCTAATTGGAATATACTTGCTAAAACATCTACATCAACTGAAATCACTAAATAAATAACAGCAATTAATTAATTTTTACAATATTTTATAACTATGCACAATAACAAATAAAGAAAAAAGAGTTATACTACATTAATATGTTTTAACTTTCTCAAAAGTACTTAATCAATATAAATACAAATAGTTTACAATACTATGTGAACCATTCAACTATTTTCTTTTTTTTTTTATTCAACCAGATATTTTATGTATATACCACCGACCAGATATTACATATATATATACGACCAGATTTATATCCACTAGTCACCTCTCTATTACATAACGTTTCGTTATTCTAATTAGCTCATCTGAGATCAATACTTTTAAAGTGTCGCAATGCAGTTAATTCGTCATCGTTTCGATCTTCCTTAAATTAATTACATATCGGATTAGGATGAAAGATCTTAAAAGTCAATGAATATAATTTTTAAATTCTTGATAATTGTTTTGTCGTAAATAATGGATTTGTTTTAAGAGGGGTGCAGCTTCTGTTCTGATGGAGCACCCATTTTTCCAAAAATAGATTATCTTACTTCTGCTTAAGCCGTGACGCTCTTACAGTCATGGGGAGGCCGGGACCTCTCAATGTCCTAAAGTGGATTCCGAACCACTACAAACATCCATGGCACCACCGGGACTCGAACCCGAAACCTGTGGCACCGGAGCGCCAGAGCGCCAGACAGCCATTCATACCCAATTCTTGATAATTACTTTTTGTAAATAATATTTATTTTACCTTTTCCCCTCTTAGTTTACACAAAAAGAAATTTTTCCAAAAATAATTACCTTAAAAACAGTTGTTGTTTAATCATTGGTTGTTTTGTTCATAGTTGGTTACAGACACAGGCACAGTTGGTATTTAAGTCTTTTAAAATGGGGTTAAGGTTTCAAAGGCCCAATTAATTATTTCAGTTATTTCAATTTTCTTTTAAGAATATCAAATCTCTGGAAGGTTCACAGAAAGTTACAACAAAGATTAGTTGCATTAATATATATTTTTTATTTTATTAAAACTTATTTCTGTCGAGAATTCATTACTTTTCAACCCCGATAAGTAAAATTGCATACAAATTCAAATTTGTTATTGGCAATTTCTGGGTAGTAAGCCAGAGATTACCAAAGAACGTTCTGCGGTGTCCTGTGGGGAGTCGCAGTATTTTCAGAAAGGCATGGCGAATTTTTATTGAACTCAGTATAAAACCAGCTCAGAAAGTTCTTGTGAGCTCACAACGCTGTGCCTTCTTTTGGGAATACCAGACACTTTGAGGTGCATAGATTTTTATGACACATTTTGACTGTTCTGAAATATCTTGCAGGCAGAATATATGAGCAGAATTGCGATTCGATCCAGTCAGTTGTTAGTCGAAGTCCAGTAAAGAAGTATTAGAAGTGTAGATAATTAATTAAAGAATAATTAGTTAATGTAGATAGTTAGTATTATATTATTGTCTCCGATAAATGTAGTTTTATGTTTTTTGCTGTTGCATCTTTGATGATGGATTGATTTTTGAACCGTAATAAATGTGAAAGTGCAGGTAAAGAAAGTATGTCTGTAAGAAGGCTACTGTGTGCACCCTGGTACTAATTCCGTGTTTGGTTGCTATTAGGGATTGCAATATCGGACCAAAAGTTCAATACTGGTATTCGGTATTTTTAGATCTTGATACCGGGATACCGGTTTTAATAGCGGTAGTAGAAATTTTAGAAAAAGAAAGAAAACACAGGTGTTTTTTTTTGTTTTATTTGCCAGTTTTTATTAGAGAATGTAAATATCACAAAAAAATTTTAACTTAAAAATTATAACAGTATATAAAGATTCAAAAAAAAAGTAAAGGAACATCTTATTTATTTAAATCACAAAAAGTGTAAATATCACTATTCAGTCTGTGGCACTCCACCATTCACTTAAATAACTCTTGAACATTTTTTACAATGTGCCACCATATTCTTGTCATCATATAAATAATGAAACCAAACCGAAGAATTATCAACTGATTTTTGTGTTCTTTAAAGTTATTCTTTTTCATTATTATGGGGTATTATTTATGAGTACATATATATAATAAATCTGAAAAATATTTTGAACCCTAAAGTATGATATGCAAATACAATATGAATAACAAACTCACAGATTTAAAAAATATCGAAATATTACACACTCTTCACAACTACAACCTTGTTTTCACAGATAAGAATTTCTAGTTTTCAGATAAGAATTCACAGATAAGAATAAGAATTTCACAGATAAGAATTCTAAATTTCTAGTGAATACCGAAAAAACGGTATTTAAACTTGTGAATACCGGTATTACAAAATTGTACAAATGGCTCAAAATACCGGTATTCGGTATCCCGGTATACCGGTATTGCAATCCCTAGTTGCTATGAAGATTTGCAGAAATGTATTCGAAGCAAAACCCTTGATGCACTGTGGCCCCATTGAATTATTCTCAGAAAGTGCTTGGGTCAATGTATTGAATCAATTCTTAGAATGTACTGGGAATATATTATATTTTATAAAAATTTGGGCCACTAAAGGCAATTTAAGAAAAAAAAAAACTGTGTCTCTTTCATGATAATCTTTGTCACGTACCTTGGAA
Source organism: Caerostris extrusa (assembly GCA_021605095.1). NCBI lineage: Eukaryota > Metazoa > Arthropoda > Arachnida > Araneae > Araneidae > Caerostris > Caerostris extrusa. The sequence goes on along the minus strand of BPLR01012052.1, from coordinate 71,056 downwards.
TTATGGCAGGAAATTTTTATTTTCCTTAAAGAAAAGAAAACACAAAATGCCGAAGATTTTAGTGAAACAAAATTTTTAATAAAAACTAGCAGATTTTTACCTATGCGATATTTTTGATAAGATGAATTCCCTGAATCTCTCTATCAGAATGGAACAACATGAATCTTTTGAAGTCAACGGGAAAAACTTCAGATTTTATAAAAAAAAAAACTCAAATTATGGAGAAAAAAATTGAATGAAAATGCGGGCAAAATTTTTTTTTTTTTAACATTGCAGCAATATTTGACTACAAATGAACTAGACTTTTTCTGAAGATATTAAAACCATTTTTGAAAGGCACTTATCACAACTAATTACCCGGTTTGAGTAATAGTTTTGAAATGAAAGCTTCCACACAAAACAAATATAAGCTTACTTCGTTTAAAAATCCATTTAACGCTAGTGCTCATTCTAAATTTATTTCTGCAGGAGAATAAAATGATCTTGTCGCGTTGTCTTGTTGTAAAAGTTTAAAAGCGAAATTTGGCGAAAGAAATGAGTCTGTGTCCAGTATCGATTCCATGACTTCAGAAAATATGCAGTAATTTGCGAGTCTACCAATCCCATTCATTATTAATTTAATTTTAATGAAATACGTAACAAATAGATGAATTAATTTTATTAATTCTTGTCTCTTACTTACGATTAGTCATATTTTTACTTAGAGTGTCATGAAAAAATCTTAATTTAAAAATGGTGTCGCGACTTGAAAAAGTTTGGGTATCGTTGGGTTCAAATGATTCCGTTAAAACAGACATATATTTTCTTTTTTAACACGAATATATCTACTGTTTTCTCTCTATATCACTGAATGCTTCCAACACTGTCAAATTACGCTGGTATCACTGATACTAATAATACTTTTCAACATTAATCCAATTAAGTTTATTTGGAACCCATTGAGACCAATGTCTTAAAACTCAATGAAGATCCTTTCCAGAAAAATGTCCGAACACAGAGTTTGTTTATGTTATTGAATTTTTAAAAATAGATTAATTAGTTCTGTTTTTATTTATTTTTAATTCAAATATAATTGTTGGTTTCGCTAAAACAATTAATGTCTACAAAAATGTTTATTTTGTCCTTTGATATCAATGATAAAAGCAAAATCCTCTAATACCAATCTAATAAATCCATAAAAAACCTCTAATGCCAATCTAATTAAATCATAAAAAATCAGTTGAAACTAAGTTCACAAAATTCAGAAATTCATTTCCAGAAGAATACAAATATAGTTAAGCTATCACTCTTTAAAAATAGAAATATATTTAGATTTATTCTGATTTATTTTTAACTCAAATGCAATTGTTACACCCAAAAATGATTTTATACTCAATATGAATAATACTATTCAAACTCTTCAACCCATTTAAATCACTTTAAAACACTTCGAAACCAATCTCTCAAAAACACAATAAGGATTTCTTCCAAGAAAACTACGAAACACAAACGTAGCTTAAGTTAATAAATACTTAAAAACAGACATATATTTAGTTTTATTCATATTTATTTTTAATATGAATGCAGATACCGCTTTCTTTAGAACAATTAATGCCTCCAACTTTAACTTTTGTGTACTAATATCGCAGATACAAATAAAATACCTCAAAATCATTCTAATTGAATCCACTAAAAACTCTTCAAAACCTATCTGTCAACATCAATGAAGATTTCTTTTCAAAAAAATAGAGGATCAGGTTCAATTGGTTTTTAAAAAACTGATATTTAATTTTCCATTTGAATGCAACAATTCCTCTCCCTAAAGCAATGAATATCTCCAAAATGCTGATTTCGTGCCTTAATATCAGCGATACCAATCAAACACTCCAACATCAACCCAATTAAATCCATTTAAAACCCATCTCTACTTAAACCCAGCGAAGATTCTTGCCAAGGAAGTAGAAGGGAACACACATCCTAACCCTATTACTGGCAGCTGAAGAATCGATGCAAACTAAAGGAAAAATCTCCATCATCCAATCGACTGCAGTTAACCTCATGATATTGTCCATGCGCTCGCCTCCAAGGACCCTCTGTCCTAATTAGTTTATAAAAGAGAGCCCCCGATTACGTTTCATGAGAGGCCATATTGCGTTGCGGGCGGCATTACTCAATGTCAGGCGTGACTGACAGGCGTGGAGGAATTTAAAACTATTACATTTACATATTTTCGTGTCTTCATTGATTTAGAGCGGCCTATCTCTTTGGAGGGCCGTTTTCCTTTTGCAGACGATAGGCATAAAGAGGGGGATGCGCGAAAGGGTTCGAGTATATAGTGAGGGCTGCATCGCCTTGGTGGGTTTCGGTTGGCCTGTGTTCGAGTGATGGTATCTGCTCATGAAGTTTTGATGTATAAAGTTTGGAGAATAAATGAACGGTTTATAATTTAATGTTGGGCTGTCCCATCCAATTGTTAATTACATTAACTTTTAATGGAAATCATGAAAGAATTTTCAACAATTTTAATTTGTGACTTTAAAGCATTTGAGAGTGAGTCTGCAACCGATATTCTATTTTATGTTCTAATAAAGATTTCATTTAATCGATTAAGGTTTCGTTTAATTACATCAAATCAATATTCAATTTTATAAATTACTGAAAATATTAACTTTAGGATAAAGATACAAGATTCAAATTTCAAGATTGGATTTCAGATAAAGCTTGATTCTTGTATTCTTGTAAAGGATTCGAAATACGTATGCCAAATGGCATACGCATGCCAAACGGCAATACGTGTTTTATAACACTTGCCATACAAATCGATTATTAATCAGATTAATTTTGATATGAATCCTCTTAAGGTTTCAAGGTGAGATTCTGTGAGATTCAAACGGCTTTTTAATTGCAGCTAACATGCAATTTTTATCTAACCTCTTAACCCATTTACATCATAAGCGCATATACTATATGCGGAAATTTCCTGGCCATTATCATCGAAGAGTATATATGAGCGGTAATACAAAATGATTATTGCAAATGGATTAACGTTTTTTTTTTTTTTCTGGTAAAAGCAATTCTAAAAATCTGATAAAAAGGGAGGTTTTGTTCTAATAGAAGTGAAGAAGTAAATAGACTTTCAAAATCTATCAATAAAAATGATCCTTTCATTCATGGGTTATGAGACCTACATGATCCTTTTGAACAGTTATGCTATTTTCGAAACAATTCATAAAGATAGAATATTTTAAGTCTTTAAGTAAAAATTAGCAGAAGACATAATTGAACAAAATAAATTAAAAATAAAAGTATCAGCAAACACGAGAAATCCATTCTTACCATCAAGATTTACTGGTCAACATCTTTCTAATATTATTGAAAACAACTTCATCACGAAAAGCTCGTAAACGTTGTGCAGTTAGTTTATCATAAAAAAAAAACATCTTATCAGTGTGATAAATGCTGTGTGGCTATATGCGTTGAATACTTCAAGAACTAACGTGATGCAAAGCTATTAAATTGAATTCCTCAAATTATTTTCAATGTATAATCGAACTAAATCAAATTATAAATTCTTTTGTGTACGCTATTTTGGCTTTTGTTTATTTTATAGTTTTGTACTATTTCAATCTTTAAAAAATGTTGGGGATATGGGCTGTTTTTTTTTTTTTTTTACTTTTTCGAATGACGCAAATGGGTTAATCGCATTTAACAAAGAAATTATTATTTTTATTATTGAAAAAATTATAAAATGATTAAATATTAACATTTCAATTTCGAGTAATAATAAGTTGTAATAATAGTTTGCCAATTTACATTCTATGCATTATTAAGCTAAACACAAATCATCAGTTTTTTCAAATACCAACTGTCTTTTTAATCCTTAACATAAAAATTTAAAAAAATTTATCAACAGAACAATGTTTTAGTTAAGTATCTAATACGATTAAAACTAAAAACCAGGAATCATTTTTATACTCATGGTTCAAATACCGCTAATTAGAACTTAATGCTTTTCTACGAATGTTTTTAAATCAAAAGATTAGTATTGTTAAGTGCTGTTATCAATACTATTTACTATTAAATAAATTGTTTATTAATAAGTATTTACTAACAAAGAAATATAATTATTCTAAATTTTATTTCTTATTTAAACGAATTTAATTCCATTTTAGCGATTAATGGTTGAAACAAAAAAAAAATTTTTAGCCCACGTTAAGATGTGAACACTTGTATTATAGATGACTGTTTCATTTTGAGTTTCACAATAAAGCAATATCTCAAATATCCTGAGCAAGAAATGTTTGTTTTCCAATTTTGTGTGCAGGTGTTCTTGTTTCTTTTGAGTTTATTTAAGAAGTTTGAATTTCAACATTGTGAAATATTGCTCCATATCAGTTCATATTATTCATTAATTGAAATAAGAATAATCTTTCTGTAGTTTTTGTAAACTGCTTGTGTTGTAAGTAATTGTTTGTTCTCATATTATGATTTAACTGTGTTATTTAGTTAGCCTAATTTACTGTGTTCTGGAAACTTCTTATTACTTCAAGGGAAAAAAACCATTATTTTTCTGATATTTAAAATAAATTATATTTTATAAACAGTCTTTCAATTTCATTTATGAATTGATGTAAGCTACAAAGTTGCAAAACATTGTCACATAAACGAAGCAAATTACGTTAATGTTTTGATTCTTGAATTACTAAGTAATGAAGTTTCAGTTTTTATAGCTTGTATGTTGGGTATAATTGTTAATATGGGTTTTTGATTTAATTTTAAATTTAAGCATTTAAATTTTTATTGCACTTGAATTTTAGATGTTGTATAGTTTTTTTTTTATCACTAACTATTATTCATTTCATATGTTGAATAATAAAAGACGATACATACGATTCCCCATGTTGAATATTAAAAAAATGATATATTTCACATGTTGAATAGTAAAAATGATACATTTAACATGTCGAATAGTAAAAAAAAATTATATATTTCACATGTTGAATAGTAAAAAAATGATACATTTAACATGCTGAATAGTAAAAAATGATTTTAATTTGTCGAATTGTAAAAAAATGATACATTTAATTTTTTGAATAATAAAAAAAAAAAAAAATGATATATTTAACATGTCGAATAGTAAAAAAATTATATATTTCACATGTTGAATAGTAAAAAATGATACATTTAACATGTCAAATGATAAAAAAGGATATATTTCACATGTTGAATAGTAAAAAAATGATACATTTAACATATCGAATAGTAAAAAAAAATTATATATTTCACATGCTGAATAGTAAAAAAAAAAAATGATACATTTCACATGCTGAATAGTAAACAATGATTTTAATTTGTCGAATTGTAAAAAAAATGATACATTTAATTTTTTGAATAATAAAAAAAAATGATATCATTTAACATGTCGAATAGTAAAAAATGATATATTTCACATGTTGAATAGTAAAAAATGATACATTTAACATATCGAATAGTAAAAAAGTTATATATTTCACATGCTGAATAGTAAAAAAAAATGATACATTTCACATGCTGAATAGTAAACAATGATTTTAATTTGTAGATTTGTAAAAAATTATACATTTAATTTATTGAATAATAAAAAAAAATGATACATTTAATTTGTCGAATAGTAATAATTTGTAAAAAATGATACATTTAATTTTTCGAATAGTAAAAAAATGATACATTTAATATGTCGAATAGTAAATAAATAAATAATAAAAAACCCCGATACATTTCTTATGTTGAATGGTAAAAAAAAAAAAAAAAAAATTTACATTTCGAAAATCTTTCGTTATGACATAATCATTCATTTCTTAAAATCCAAATACTTATTACAAGGATCATTTTGTAAGTATTATTTTCCGAAATACATTAACAAAATAACTAGCAGATTTAATATTATTTTTTAAATAATCTGTATATAAAAATTTAATTAGTTTAAAATTATATACAGTTTAGAAAATTAAATGTCTAACAAAAATTATTTCGATTAAAAGTTTTGATCAAAAATTTATTTTATTAAACTTTTTTTTTTTTTAATAATGTGATTTTAATTGAATTTTGTGATAAATAAATTTCTTTTTGCAAAAAATATATTTTTTTTTTTTATACACTTGGTTTGCATAATTTGTTATGATATAAACTTCAGCGTATTTTACAGAAAAAATTCTTCTTTGGGAATGAATGCTTGGGAATGAATGCTAATAATATGTTAAGTATTTCTTCTTTTACTGTTGTATTATGAAGTAACTAAAGTTATTTAAATGATTTACTATTCGTTAGTATATTTGCTTAAAATATTTTTAAATAATAAAATTGGATTTTATATTGGTTTTAGAATATTTTAAACCCCAAAAGAAATATCCTTTTAAAAGAAATATATTAATTTTATGCATTTTGTGTAATTAAATTCTCAAGGTAAGAGTAATGAATATAATATTTTAATTATTCATGTATATAATTTAATAAAAACTGTAGAAGAGATTATTATTTCGCTTTATTTTCGTTTCATTTATTTCCCTTTTTTTTGTAAAATGAATATAAAAAAGATTAAAATGATTAAAAAAGATTGAATTGGTATTTTATAAATAACGTAAAAAGTACTAGTTGTTAAGAAATAGATGGATTTCCCTTATACTTTTTATATTAAACATATTTTTATTGAAAAAAGGAAATTTTAAACCATAAAGATGATTAATTTCGCCTTTTTTTCTTTGAAAAAAATAACAGGATTTTTTTAAATAATTATTCTAACTAAATAATAAATGAATAATTATCGCCGATAGATTTTCGTTTTCGTAGAAAACAGACATGACATAGGTATTTCTATTTGAAAGATAATACTATTTCTATAAAGATTTAGATTCAAATATTCGTATCTTCATTTCGTTCAACGTATTATATATGTTTTCAATATACAAAACGAACGCGTTGACAGACTAATTCAGAAGAAATCAATAAATTAATTTAATTTAAGTTTTATCTTGTGTGTAAATGTGGCGTAAAATAATATATAAAATGCTATTGTACATTTCGGGTATGGGAATAACTTGTGATTTTGGCATATGGACATCATGAATGTTTTCCAGCAAGTAACCAGAACGGGATGGGAACTGATTTTTGAGTACACTCAGAAAGACATCACAAAATGACAATTGTAATAACTGTGGTCCTCCTTATTAAAAAAATGCTGTCAACAAACCATTGGTTTGCAGAATGATAACAGATCAGGAGCATGTGTCTCCAGCATTGAAGGTTTGGTTCTCTCTTTATCTAGTAGTCAATACTTAATATAACTTTTGCTAACATATGTAAATGAAACTAAAAAGTAGACTTTTATCTGTTAGAGACCATTATGATTTGTTAGAAACATCAAAAATACAACTAGAAAACCAAAAATGCCCTTAGAAACACCAAAATACTACTAGAAAAACACAAAATACCATTAGAAACACCAAAATACTACTAGAAAACCCAAATTTGGCATTAGAAACACCAAAATACTACCAGAAAAACCAAAAATGCCATTAGAAATACAAAAATATTATTAGAAAAACCAAAATGCCATTAGAAACATCCAAAATACTACTAGAAAAACCAAAACTGTCATTAGAAACACCAAAATACTATTAGAAAAACCAAAAATGCTACTAGAAAATCAAAAATATCATTAGGAACACCAAAATACCATTGCAAACAAAAAAAAAAAAAATATTAGAAATACCAAAAATATTATTAGAAAAATCAAAAATGACATTAGAAACACCAAAATACTTCTAGAAAAACCAAAAGTCTCATTAGAAAACCCTACTACTGGAAACAAAAAAATACTATTAGAAACACCACAAATATTATTAGAAACACTAATATATATGTGTGTGTGTGTTTTTTCGTACGAAAATGTAGCGTTTCAGTTTAATTAAACACCCTTCTGGCACGGCAGTGCTATGTCTTGAGTAAATATCTTCTCCTCCCCCTTTTCGTCGAGGTGTGACTTTTATCTGCTCTGAATATGAAGCAGCGTGCCTTTTTTGAAAAACGGGGACGTTTCTCTGCTCTCTGGGACTATCCATCAACGGCGGAGGAGGCTCTAATCACTGCGACGTCAACAACCCTAGTCAAATATTCAAGTTGCACTCCACTCAGTAATTATCGATTTTTGTGACGCTGGTGGCGTTTGAGATTTGACACGCGGCTCTAATGCAATTGCAATCACCCCGCTATTATCTGTGTCGTGTTCCTCTGGTTTCGGAATGTCTTTGGGGGTGCCGCGAACACTGGGAGATTCTGTGGAGAAATTGTTGAAATTTCCTGAAAGTATTCGCCGGTTCCGACTTTTAAATATGATTATTAATTTGGTGTTCTTTCCAATAATTAGAATGTATTGATTAATATTCAAAATGATTGTTCTGATTTCAATGTTTACTTCGTTGTAAGAAGAAGAAAAATCAGAATACAGTTCCTGTTGGTCACATTGCGAGTGACCAACGGAATATTGCCAACAAATATGACTGACCTAACAAATTGAAATGATTGAAAGAGTTGGATAGAGTATGATAGAGTGATGATGATAGATATAGGATAGAGGATGATAGAGTTGGCGATTAACCAATAAATATTGCCATGGTAAATATCTATTTACCATGGTAAATATCCATTTATCCATTTACCCTGGCCATATTTTTATGGGGATAGGCCAAGATTTAGTAATTTTTACAGGGATATGCAAAGACTGTGTCTTTAAGCCTCTATTACTTAGTAAGTAGTTAGTTATAGTGAGGATTTTGTTATTATTAATGTGATATTCTTTCTAGTAATTAAAATATATTGATTAAAACAGAGTGATTCAAAATGATTGCTTTGATTACAACATTAACTTCTTTGTAAAGACGGAGAACAAATTTAAATACAAGGAAGGAGGATCAAAGTTTTATTTGTTATTCTATGATTTCCCCCTTGTTCACACTGCGACACATATAACATTTTATAATATCCAAGTGGTAGTCCATTTACCACGATATTATACTTTTGTGGGGATATGTCAATATGTTGCAGTTTCTTTTTATTGGAATATGCCAAAGATTATATCTTTATACATTCTTTATCTACAGCATAAACGAATTTGTTATTACTAGTTTAGTATTCTTTCCAATAATTACAATATATCGATTAAAAAGATGATTCAAAATGATTCCCTGATTATGAATGGCAATAACTTCATTCTAAACAGAAGAAAAATTTGAACTCATTATAGAAATAAGAAGAAAAAAAAATTTATTTTGTATAATTTTGTGTGACATTTCGTAATTTCACAATTGTGGTCCATTTGCCATGATGTCCCTTTTGGGGAAATATGTCCATTTTCTTTTAGAATGATATATCTGGAAAAAAAGATACTTACAACAGTGAACGAACTTGATATCATTAATTTGATATTGTTACCATTAATAACAATATATTGTTAAGTAGAATATTATTTAAAATGATTGCCCTGATTACAATCACAACAAACTTTTTTTGAAAAAATGATCCGTTACAGTTAATGTTTTCAGGAACGAGAAAACTCGTTAGTGTGTAAAGTAATGTGCGTAAAAAAATTTCTCATTGATATTAAGGCTGCGATAATGAAAATTTTCTCATATGGCACGAATGGGGGCAGTTATCCATACAAGTATTTTCTGAAAGCAATGCCCCCAAGCAATGCCAATTTCTGAAAGCAAGTTCATCATCTTCTATCGGTTAATTGTTAATATATCGGTGAATTGTTCGAAACATAAATTGAACATAATGACAAACGATGTTCCATAGAAAAAATATGTGAACCAACTATGAAAATTTGGAATGAAATAACGAAAGTATGTACTAAAGGGCTGATTTTTGGAAATTCTGAGTTGAAGCATTTTACTTGCTTGTTTAAATATTTATTAAAAGATAAAGCGGACAACCAAATTGAAAGAAAGCATTTTAATTAATTTGAGTAAATTTTCTAATTTAACATTTCTCTCTCTAAATAATCAAATTTAAAAAAAAAAAAATATTCAAATTGGTTCATCTTTATCCTAAGGAAAAATCATCTTGAATATACAAATACTTTCTTCCCTTAAATAGTGAAATAAATTTCAGTGGATTGGGTAATTGAATCAGTAAACTTTAAAAGCTTTTTTTTTTTTTCTTTCTAGTATGTGTGTTTTTTCCGTGAAAAATCTCTGCTAAATACAGAAAAGTGGGAGTACCCGAAAGGTGTGGTTCTCTTTGAGAATCTCTGAAGGGGTCAAAAGTCAAACGGAGGGTCATCGCTTACTCATTCTGTGGCGGCTTAACCATACCTTTCTATTAGAAGACCCCGAATTTGGAGTGCAATAATCACAGTCATTGCATAGTTGGGAAACATTTGTTTCCCATTCTGAGCTATTTTCGCGGTTTTTGTCTTGGAGATGGAGCTGTTGGGAGGAATTTATTTTTGTGAAGAAACTGTTTTTCACTTTAAAACTGTTTAAAAGTAACTGTTTTTTTTCTTTTTTATTTTTTTTGTTGGGAAAAAGGGAGTGTAACCCAATGACCTATCACTTTGCCACCTGTTTGATTGAAGATGGAAACCTGTGTAGGATATTATATTGTTGGTGGTTAACCTTGATATGGATAAAAAATAATATTATTAGGTTTTCGGATTATGTGATCTATTATGTGGTGTTTTTGTATGTTAATAAAATACACTTTTTTTTTTCGTTTGACTATGTCGTGAATTATAACAGAAAACTCGTTTATGGATATGAAATTTTGTCTATGACTGATTATGTTTGCTTTGTGTTAATCTTCATATATTTCATAAATGGAAATAGAAATAAATAATTATTTTATTTTGATCTTTATCTATCATAATGTTACATAATGACTTGATTTATTACAGAATCATAATAAATAACAGGTTCAAATTAGTGTTATTTAATAGTAAAGAGAAAATAATTTTAAAAATAAATATAATCTATTGCAAACGTGAACAATTTAATTCTTAAAATGTGTAATAGAATTCTTCGATTCTAAATTAAGCTCCACAGTAGCTTGAGCATAAATCTACAGGAGATTATCAAATAATGGAAACACCTGTGAATAAAAGTGGCATTTAAGAATGCGTTTCGTAAGCATTAAATGCAATCTTAATCTTACATTTTTTTAAATAAAAAAAGTATATATCATGGTAGGATTCAGTAAAGTTGTATACATCTTGGATTTTTGTCAAAAACATAACATGCCACACCTCACAGATTTTCAGAGAGACCCAATTGTAGCAGCTCGACAAACTGGAGCAACTGGGACTGAAACATCCCGTCTTTAAGGGGTTTCTAGAGGTACTGTGTCTAAAGTCATGATAGTGTACACACAGCGCGGCAAGACAAGCTCGGCAAAGCAAAGTAGTGAACGTAAGAGACCTACGGGTACTGAAGAGGATTGTAATGTCTAAAAAGAAAGCAATTGTAACCAAAGGGTCCGCAGAGCTCAATCCACATCTGGCTTCTCCAGTGTCAATAATTACAGCTAGAAGGTTCATAAACAGGACATTTACCGAAGAGTAGCAATTCTGAAATCACTTGCTATCTGTTATGCCAAATGTCGTCTACAGTGGTGCCATCGGCATCTTTCCCGAACTGTACATAGTATCACCATAAAGAATGGTTCAATATTCCTCTAAACACTATTCAGCACTTGTATGATTTTATTCCTAGACAAATTCAAGCTGTATTACATGCCAAAAGGCTGGCCTACACCATATTAGTAAAGGATTCCTTGTAACTAGGATCTTTCCATTATTTTTATATTATTCTAGTTTGAACAATTTTATGTAATAGACAATGAATCGATTCCTTTACGATGAATTTATTAGATATTTCACAGGGCATTATATTAACTAGGATATATAAAACTTTTTAAGTAATTTTTACTACACTTTCATAAAAATCTATCCATCAATCATAAAGCAAAGAGATTTGAATATTTTCTTTCTTGTATATTGCTATGGATTCTCGAAGTAATAGTGTTCGGTTGAAAATTCGATAAACGATACCAATGCGAAAGCTGTCATGTCTAGACAAAAATAAATCTGTAGGGCCGCAATGTTCTCTCATTAGATTTAAGCAGGAAGGGAGAAGGTTATGAATCTCTGGATTCCATTTCTAAGGGAAGAAGTGTTCATTTAAAATTATAGTAGCAAAATATAATGTAGCCAGCACTCTGACAATGCTGAATTTGATGCATATCTACTGTTCTAATTTCAGTTACTTCGATCAAAGTACTCAGTATTAGAAAACAACAATTATTAATACTTTAAATTTTTTTACATCTTAAAAAATGACAATATGGTGAAAATCACAAAATAGTCTAAATTATATTATAGTAGTAAATAGTGCAATTATATGTATATGTGTATAAAGCTTTGTTTAAACCTTGAATTTTTATACGCAATAGAATTACACAATATAAAAAAATTAGAAGCACGTGTACATTTTAAAAATAAAGTTCTTTAAAACCCTTTTTTAAACCTTGAATTTCTATACTTAGTAATAAAATTTCACAATAAAAAAAAAAAAATCAGAAACACGTGCACATTTTAAGTTCTTTAAAAGCTTTTTTAAGCCTTGAATTTTTATACTAAATAATAAAATTCCACAATAAACAAGTAATATGAAAAAAAAAAAAAAAAAAAAAAATTCAAGTCAATTTCCTACTTTTTTCACTATATTGCAGAAAGTCCTTTATAAATAATTTTCATTGATTTTTTAAGTTTATCTGGCGCCATCTATTGGTAGATACATGCAAATTAAATCTAAAAAAAAAACTAAAATTGATTGATTAAATTTAATTATTGAATTAATATTTGAAAAAACTGTATTTACATCAGTGTCATCCACTACAAGTTTAAAAAAAAATGTATTTGAACTTGAGTGGATGAATAAAAAGTATTTTATGAACGATTGAAAATTTGAACAAGATATATATAGGGAGAGTGTGAGCTAATAGAAGGAATTGCAAAAAAATTAAAAACACGTGCACATTTTTAAATATAAAGTTCTTTAAAAGCCTTTTAAACCTTGAATTTCTATACTTAGTAATAAAACTCCACAATAATAAAAAAAAAAAAAATCGAGAAACACGTGCACATTTTGAATATAAAGTTCCTTAAAAGCCAGATCATGTTCAATAAATCAAAAAGGATGCGTGAAAATACTGTAACAAACTGTAACCATAAGCTCTTGAAGTAATTTTGAAAAGAATGAAACGCTTCATAAATCAAATTCTTTACTTTCAGCTTCAACTTCAACTTCATAAAACAGAAAGTGCGTGTTTCGCAGTTAGAAGAAAAATAAATTCTGGTAAATCTGTGGTGGTCTATAATTACTTAATGACTAGCTATTTTTTTTTTTTTTAATTCTTTCTTTTTTTTTCTTTTTTGTTCATTTTTGAGAACAATGATGTATGTTTTATATTTTCATACTGCATATAAGCTGTCATTTAGAAGAGAGAGAGAGAAATATTAATTTTCAGTGTCTTGTGAAATTTTTTTTTTTTTACTCTTAATTCTTAATTTATTTTAATTTTTTTTGTTCTTAATTAAATTTTTAATGACTCGTTAGTATTTTTTTTTTTTTTTTATGGAAAACGAAAGTGTTTTGTTGGTAATTAATTTTTTTGAGGAAAAACGTGATTTTTTTTTTTTTTTTTTTAGTTATAGTAATGTAATAGATAAAAAGAAGTAATTAAAAATTGTTTTTTTTTTCAGTACTAAGTGTGTCTTAAATTTTAAGTAAGACTAATTACTTATTCTTTTATCCAAAAAATAGTAAGACAAAGAATAAATAATGTTTAATAAATGAACAAATTTTAATATTTAGTCACATATGAAAATTTACGTTCTCCTTAAAAATATTATCATGAATATTTATAGATTTACTATCCACTTATTAAAATTATTATAAGTAATTATTTAGAATTTTTTTACTAAATAATAGTAATGACAATTGCTTTAGTTAAACACAGCATCTTGGGAAATAAAACTTCTTAATGAAAAATTCATTTCAATTAATCTAAAATTTCACGAAATTCTGAATCAATTTTACAAGTGTAAGTTTGGTTTGTTGCTCTACGGTCATTTTTTGGCACACTGTAAACCGAGACCTACTGTTCGGTTTACAGTTATTATTCCGAACCACTAACAAATATCCTTGCCCCCACCCCAGGTTTCGAACCTGAAACCTGTGGTACCAATTGACGATCAGGCTGCATTTCAGGGTAGGAGATTATTTGTCACTACTTTATGATGACAAATAATCTCCCATTAAACTACAGTCATTGGCAAACTGCACCATATTTTTTTTTTTTTTGTAAAACTTTGAAATAATGAATAATATAAATGATGAAAAAAAAATTTCAAATAAATCTGCATTACAAAATTGTAAATGCTTTAAATTCCTGATTAAAAAAAATATTTACCACTTTTAAATTTTAATTTTATTTATTTATTTATTTGTGTGTGTGTATATATATGGGAATGCATGCACAGGTGTTTATTTTATTAAATGGACGTCAAATTGCTGTAATACAATGTTCAAGTATCAATCTTGTTGAAACAGAGTTACTTTAAAAAAAAAAAAAAAAAATTTTGAATATTTCTGGAAAATAAATTATATTGTTACTTTCATTCGTTTTTAACCAGAATTTATATTCATTTGAATCGGAGCGGTTTGTTGAATAGCTCACTGAGATTAAGAATAACTTGAAACTCGACTAGTCATGTCAGTTTCATAATCATAATCTTCCATATCATTTCCATTCCAATATTTCTCACCATAATCTTCCAAGTATATTCCGGGAATAATCCATTAACTGGAAAATCCTTCTGTTAAACTCAAGAAGGTGGACATGAGTATCGCCAAACTCCCATATTGCCATCCATGCATAGGAATGTTTATTCCAAATCATGGTTTCAAAATATAGGTATATTATAGCAGATGCACCCTAGCAACGTTGAATATGCTACAAATACACAATCGGAGGTAAATAACCTCCAGTCAAACTTCAGCCATTGACGAACAGCAGCATATTAATTACAATTTAAACAAAATATAAGAAACGTGCACTCACAATGATTCAAGTTTCAACGTACTGTTTCAAAATCTGTGTTTATACAATTTGCAAAACAAAATAATCATATGAAACTTACAATATTAACAAACATTAGAGCACTCTTAATAAATTAAGGAAAAAAAAAAATATGCTTTTTTTTTTTTTTTTATATAAATATTTTTTATATACATTTTATTATTAACATGAGAAGTCCAAGATTGATTTTGAAAAAATCATTCATTATCAAAAATTCATTAAATGTATGTAATTAATGATGTGATAGTTGTTGTTAGATATGGAGATAATTCTCAGTAATTTTATTTTGAATAATAAATAAACTAATAATATTTCGGAGTTATAATAAACAACAATTGTATAATATTTTGATATGATAGCATTGCGATAGTATTTAATATTGTGAAAATACGAAGCCGTCGCCTAAAATTTGATTTACGTGAGAAACAATCCACTTATTGATTGATATCTAAAAATTGAAATATTATATAATAAAAAATGTTTACTTTTAACTAATAGAAAAAAATTAAATTTTTAATAAAAAAATGCAAATATATATGTTGTTATAATGTCAATTTAAATATAAATTATTTAATAACTACTGCAAACTTTTTACAGTTATTGCTGTTGTTACTTATCCCACTTGGAAGTCAGCTAGACCAAGTCCAAGAACCCGTGTGGTCTCATGGAAGGAGGGAAAGAAAGAACATCTCGTGTTGTGATGGAGCATCCGTAGGAAGAAGTATGACTTGGCTCCGTGACGTTGACTTTTTACGGGGTAGGGTTGTCAGCCCTATTCCCAACGCTCTACAGTCATATGAAACCGGGACCTACGGCTTAAAATGGATTCCGAACCACTATAAACATCCATGGCACCGCCGGACTCGAACTCGAAACCCTGTGGCACTGATCGCTACACACTTGGACATTCAGGCCCTTTAAAGTTATTAATTCACTAACAAGATTTTTAACTCCCAAAATTATATGTGTGAAAATGAAATGAAATATGTTAACTTTTAATAATGGAATACTTTAACTTTTAATTTAAAATTCGTTAAATTAAGTGAATCACATTATAATGTCACACGCCAACCACTTTTAAATTCATTGATCTTAGAAACATATCGTTACCAATGTTAAATTAAATACTTAGAATATTAATATACTCTCATATTTCTTTTGTATTTGTTAAGAGCACAAAGAAACAGAACTCATGCCAAACCAAATGAATAAAAATTAAAGTGGGAAAGATTTCAAACAAAGGAGAAATCAGCAGATAGAAGAAGCCAAACCAAAAAAACCAAACAAAAAACACAATATTTATAACCATCAAAAATGCCTTCTCATAGCAAAGATCATTAATAGACCAAGGTTCAGAGCTATTAATATTCTCCCCCTCCCCGCCCACTTCCCAACCCTGGACCCAGATCGTTTTCAATCACTGCAAGCTTTCCAGAACATGAGATAACCTCCGAGCCATCGAAGCAAAAGTATCTGCCCCCCACCCAAACTCTTATCTGCTCGCAGCTTCTCAGGTTTCCTACCCCCCTTACCCTCCGGGTTGAGATGTAATCTTTTGCTTGCCTCCTCAGTTTGTTTGTTGCAGACGCCACCATCGTTTCACTGGTAACCCACTGACGAAAATGTCCCTACGCGGTAGGGATATTCTTTATGCGGTAGGGAAAACAGGGTTACATAAGATTTAAGTAAATTAAGTGGAGGAATGGATATTAGAAATTGTTTTGTCAATTTTTTTATTTGTTTTAAAGAAGTTTATAGAATCAAAATAGATAGTTGTTTATATTTTGATTTGTCTTGTCTAATGTAAATTATTTTTAGAAGGGCAAATGTTTTTCTAAATAATTTTTTTGAAGAGAAACTATTTTAATTCATAGGAAACAAACAAACGAAAAAAAAAAAAAAAACCTCTAGAAAATATATAAGAAATTAAATCGGATATATATGAAAATAGACAATGAAGAAAATATAACATGCATGATATATATGAAAACGATTATAATATATATGAATACTATGTTATGAAAAAATATACTATACAAAAAATATGCTATGAAAAATATTATTCTAAAATTAGAAATCTTATAAAAGTAAAGACTTCTTGTAGTTCTTAATTGGTATAACATACGAAAAAATGAAAACGTTATAATTTTTAAACAATAAATTGATTGTTCAAAACAATTATTTCGAAAATAATATCGCATTGCATGCCTTATTTGTAATTTTTTTTCAAAATATAAAATAGTTTCTATACGTTATTATTATTATTACTCTCTGAAAAATATAAATAATATTTTATTGTCTTTAGATTATTTGCCCCATATGATAATTGTGACTATTTGAAACATAAATAAACAAAGAGTTTGAAGAGATCTATTTAATTCACTTAAATATGAAGTGCAAAAGAAGGTTATTTTAATTACTGGTTCTGTACTGGTTTCAAAATTGTAAATTAAAAAAAAAAATAATAAAAATATAAATATAGCAAATGCTTATGGTAAAGTGTAATAGGATTTAATTTGTTTTGAATTTGAATGTCTTTGATTCTGATATATGTGAATTAAAAAAAAAATTTTGTATTTCCTTTTTTAATTGTTAGGTTCCATTTTCAACATGTTGGTATTTCTAAAAATATTTTCTAATCGCTTATTCTTGACACAACGCCTAGTTTTCAGAATTTTTTCTCACGCATTACAGAAATATGACCTTCATTTAGACATTTTCCTTCTTTTTAGAAACACGACAGTTACGAAGATTGAACGAAAAATCGGTCATGAAAAAGAAATGATTAAGCTATTAGTTTAAAAATTGTAGTATTTATTTAATTTTTTTAACTATTCCAATAATTGCAAAAGTGAACAAAAAAAGTTTTCTAATTTAAATCTCTTAAAACGTATTGTAAAACTTGTATTATTTGTCTTTCAATAATCGTGATTTAGACCAATTCTATCACAAAATATAAATATAAATTTCATAAAACCATATTTATTTCTAGATGTATTGTCTTATATTTCTTGGCATCTTATTTCTTTTATGTTTATAGGAATAAAAATAAAACTACTAAAAACCGATGAAGATAAAAGGAAATAAAAAAAAAAAAAAAATAATAATCAAAGTATTAATACACAGAATAATTGCCTAATTTATAATATATCTTCAAACACAAATATGTTGGACAGAGTAAATAATAAATGTACGTTCAAAATTGTACTTATTATTAAGAACTGAAATTCTAAAATTTAGCTTTGTAGTTCAGAAAATGTCAGATATGACGTTGAACTTGCCTATTTTCTAAGAAATGTTTACAAAAGAAAAAAGAATACTGACTTATTCAAAGAAAAATATAATAATCTTGCATAGCAAAGCTTGACATTGAAACATAAGAAGAATAGTATTTACAGAAATATTATTTTCGTAAATGTATTTTTCATTGCATTTGATTACTCATCAACCTAACAATAAGTATATCAAAGTCAACCTATCATAACAATAAATATATCAAAGTCAACCTATCATAACATTAAATATATCAACATGATTACTCATCAACCTATCATTACAATAAGTATATCAAAGTCAACCTATCATAACAATAAGTATATCAAAATCAACTTATCATAACAATAAATATATCAAGATGATTACTCATCAACCTATCATAACAATAAGTGCATCAACACATGGAAGATTATTATTTTTAGCAATGCAAAACAGAAAAATTTGGGGATATGGTTAACCATAACAAAGTAAAATTTCTATTTAGAATTTCAGACGTATGACTTATTTATTATTTTTTTTTGACCATTTTGATTACATTTTTTAAATAGTTAACTTTTATTTAATATTTTTAAATTGATGAATGTGATTTTCTACGCCTACTAACATATACATTATAAAATTATACATATTTTTATGAGAACGTTAGGTATGCAATAATTTGTATAAATAAAGTGATATTAAAAGTATAATGATAAAATAACTGATCTGCAATGTAATAGATAATAGATCTCCAATGTAATAGCATGGATGTCTGTTAGTGGTTCAGAATCCACGTTAAACTATACGTCCCGATCTAATTAGTCCAAAGTGTGCATAAAATGATCATAGAGCGACAAACCAAATCAATGTAGTAGATAATAGATCTCCAATGTATGCAAAATTCCTATTTTTACTTAGTCTGATTACTTCATTGAAACTGAAACTAGTTCCATGCAATAAAAAAAAAACAATTTTAAGAAGAGAGAAAAAAAAATTAATGAATGCCCAAATTATTAGAAGCCAATGAGTGATATTAAGAAGTGAATTATTTAAAACCCTATTAATTAAACTTGTATCGATTCATTTTCCTTTTTTAAAATACAGTTTAACCACACATTTAAAGTATAAAGAGTCTGCATCCATCAATATCACATTCTCAGTTAACAAATTGGTGGGGAATTTAAAGCCTGTAGGGAATTTTTGCCCATTTCTCATCTTTTTGGTAGAAGTGGAAGAACCAGAGCTAGATCTGGTAGCCCTCGCATATCTTTCTCTGTGTTTTGGTTGGACGAAATGCATCAAAAGGTCCTGATACGAAGCGGGCTTAATTTCGGGTTTCGAATTACCTCTGCCCCCTCCCCGAACATACCCACCTGGCACGACTCTAACTACCATCCAGTTCTCATTGGTCAGGTAAAAAAAAAAAAAAAGAAGATCATCGTTTTGCCTTCTGATAGATCATTTTTTTCAGAATTGATGATTTCGTGACCTCCCCCTTTTTGATGGAAGGGGCACCAAAATGAAATACACGCTTTATTCTACTGGTGCGTGTACTGCCTTTTGATGAATTGGTCGAAATGCTTCAGGTTTTTTTTACTTGTTCATTTGAGGCTCTTCTCGATTCTGCGAAAGGTAGAGAAAAAAAAAAAGAAAAAAAAAGAAAAGTTATTATTTTTATTCCACGGCGGATGGATGGAATTGAGGAATTCGGTTCTGTTCAGAAGATCGTGTTTCCAATTTGAAGGGGGATAACTTTAGCCTTTTTTGAAGTGTAATTAGTCATTAAGTCGTCGATGAAGCCAGATTATTACGGGTTCATTTCTCAAGCACGTGACTCAAGGACGGTTCGGAGACCTGATTCTCGGCAGGCTCCGCCCCTTTTCTCGGGTTGAGATGTCCAAATTGATGTTCGTCTGCTGTATAGAAAAGGAAAATATTTTTTTGTATCGTTTTTATTTATTTAGTTAGTTTTATGGCAGTAATAGGACTGTTCTGGATAAAGCAGCTGTATCAAAATGCTTTGTTTAAAGGAACATCTGAAAAAAATCCTTTTATAAATTGATTTTTTGAGATATGATTTTAGATTATTATGGTTTTTCTAGATTAAAAAAAAAAAAAAAAAAAGAAAGAAAAATGGGTGCATGGGAAATTTTCTTACGTAAAATAATATTGCATAAGAAATATCATTAATCTCTTATGTTCATAATTTTAGGAGACAATTAGGTTTCAAAATCTTCCGCTCCTTTAAATAATTTATTTGTCAAAATGAATTTACTAAAACTTTTTAGTTATTCAAAAGCAATTATTTTATTAATTTTGTATCTACGAATACATTTATAAAAGTTTGAGACTGTTTGATTTTTTTCAAAAGGGATTTTTTTTTAAAGGTGAATCCGAATATATCCTTTAAATTTTCTTTTTGAATATATTTTATTTACTTTATATTGACATCAATTTAGAGATGTAGAAAAAGTTACAAAAAGCAATAAGTATTACTATAATATTATAATTATACATTTATAAAATTATGAGACTGTTTGATTTACATTTTCAAAATTGATTTTTTAAAAGGTGAATCGAATATGCCATTTAAATTTTCTTTGAATTCATTTCATTTATTTTATACTGACATTAAGAGAGCCAGAAAAAGTTATAAAAGCAATAAATATGTTAAAAAATAATGTTCATGTATGACATTTCCTTCTTTTTCTTAATTTAATTGAAACACAAGATTTTATACATTTAGATCATAAAATTACCCAATATTTTTCAGTTTTCATTTTTATCATGTCATCTTAAAGGGATTTTGTGTTCTGTTTGTTATTTTAAGATAACGACATTCTTTGCATTTTAAAGAAATATACTCATTTCTGAAATCAGTTAATAAAATATATACTGATTTCAAAAATAAATTTAAACCAGCTTTCAGATTTCGTGGGTAATCCATCATAACGTGCGATTACTATTATTATTGATAGCTGTTATAGTAAATAGTTCTCCAACAATTTTAGATGATGTTTTCAACGGATTTTATTTTGTTTTAATTCAAAAGGCCTTTCATTTTAACATGATGGAATGATCTTAATAATAAGGGTTTGATGATGAATGACAAGCTCTGGGTGGCCTTATGGCCAATTGGCCTTTGGTACCACAGGCTTCAGGTACGAATCCTGGCGGCAGCATAGATGTTTGTTAGTGGTTCGGAATCCTTATCAAATGTAGTTCCCGGTCTAATAAGCCTAATGTGTGCACAAATGACCACAGAACGAATTCTTGCTTACATGCCAAATTCTTGCCACAAGCAAACAAGCCAAGCCACAAGCAAACTTCTAAGCTAAACCAAACTAGCTCTGTGACGCTTGGTGCCACAAACTTCGGGTTCCAGTCCTGGTAGGGCGATGGATGCTTTAGGTCCCGATACCTTTATCCCGATTTAATATGCCAGTTGGGCGTCGGGTTGACAACCCTACTCCATAAAAAGAAAACACCTCATGTCTCGAATCTGCCAGTAGGCAGACGGCCTTGGCAACCCACTTAATAATAAACAAAAGTCATACATGTGCTATCGCCTTGAAGAGGATGATCTAATTCGCTTAAGTATTAAATAGAAAATGATGTACTTTTAAATAACTTTTATGAATTTTATAACTTGAAAATAAGTATATTACATTAGTACTCTTAAAAAAAGAAACATAAAAATCAAAAATGTAAATAAATAAATATAATTAAAGATTAATTAATACCACAATAATGATTGTCATCATTTCTCATTATTCTAATATTTTTAATTACGTTTAATTCACTGACAAAAGTATTTTTAACATTTTATACTTTACAGATGCTCAATAGAAAAAAATGTGACTTTCATTTAACGAAATGCATTTTTTAAAAATATTTAATGAGTAAATTTTAAAAAGATATAGTAATAGTGATAGTTAAAAATAAATTAATGATAAATTAAGCTTCTATAAAGCTGTTAATCAAGAAATTTCAGATAAATTCCTAAAAAAAAAAAAAAAAAAAAAAAAAAAGTTTTGGCAATTTCTTCCATAATACAAAGCACAGTTTGAAACTTCTATTTTTAAAAACAACTTAATTTTCAATGATACAATCTGCCTTAAAAACCAATAAAGCAAATAAATAAAAAAAAATGAAAGTCAAAATTTTCATGCATAAATGAACAGCAATTCTTCCAATTTCTTAAAAAAAAAAAAAAAAAAAAAAAAAACCAAACAAATAAAAAAAAGTGATCAAGTTTTCCAATATAATTAGCTCAAACTTAAAAAGAAACCTTCCATCTGCCTGGCTCAAAAATGCGCTCTGCGCCACATTGGTATTTTTATTTAGGAAAGCAAACAGAGAAAACATCCAATGGAATATTCGAGTGTGTATAATTTGTTTTTGAAAAAAAAAAAACCAGACGCCGTGGCCCGTATTGGATAAAAATTACGAAGTCATTGTTTACTACAAGAGTGCCGAGTAAGTATTTCTTAAACAGAATTCGATTCCGCGTGAATACCTTAATTAAAGCAAAGGCGGGCGCTTTTGTTTTGTTTGAGCATTGATTCCCCTCTGTTTCTTTTGATGTGACTGCTTTTATTTCTCAAACTTCTGTAGGGAATAATTTCCCTAAGAGGAAAAATAACTTTCGTTTTTCCCTATTCCCTGATTCGTTGGGGAATTTTGAAAATTTGAAGACCAACTCCATGAGAGGGAAATTTTTTTTTTTTTAATGGTAACTTTTTTGCGCTTGGAAAATTTGTTAAGTTTTGAATAAATTTAAGTATTTTTATTAACTTATTGAATTGATAAAATTCGATTAAAATAAATAAGTTCAAACTTATGAGCATAAGTTTGAACTTATTTATTGATTACACAATTCTGGATCATTGATAACACATTGATCAAAATCAGTGATTACACAATTCTGGAAAAATAATACTTTTCGAAAACTGTTTTAATTTTAATATTATTTGAAGGAGTGATTCCAAAAAAAAAAAAAAATCCTTTTCTATCATATAGGTGTTTCTGCAAAGGCTGTAAATAATTGAAATTATATAATTTGCTGCAATTACTGGAAATCATTAAATTTTGAATCAATATTAGTTTTATTAAATAAATTTGCACATGTATTTTTTTCATAATTTGAGTAAATAATAAATGAACAATAGATAAAAAAAGTTGCAAGTCCTTATAATAAAGGTTTTTTTTTTTTCCTTCAAAAGGTCTTTTCCCAATTGTTTAATTTTATCATGATTATTATTAATATACTATATATCCTATTAATTACATTAATATATTTTACGAACTCAAATAAATAATAATTTCTTGTTCCTTAATATAGCAAATTATTAAAATTAGACTGCGATTTGTAATAAAATTGTACGTTACGAAATTGTATCTCTGTAAAAGGCATTAAAAAAAAAAAAAAATATATATATATAAGAAACATAGCTTATTTCACAGAAATTTTTTTATGGTTCACCTGTGTTTTGCATATTAAAATGCCTTATTCTAAAAATGAAGAAATATGGCAGAAAAAAATGAAAAATCTAGTTAAATAGATAAAACATATCTAATAAGAGATTTGCAAGAGTATGTGGAAACAGTCTTTTCTCTACCTTAGGGAAAAACAATAATATAACAAAGTAGGGCTAGACAATATTAAGTAATCAAAAGATTTAAAGAATTCATCCTAAATTCCACCTAATAAGAATCTTAACGAAATAGTGCTAACCAATATAAGGTACTTTATAAGATTGAGAGGTTTCATCCTAAATTGCAACTTAGGGAAAACAATGATCCAACAAAGTGGTGCTAGCCAATATAAAATAGTCAACATGACTTAGAGGATTCATCGTCGGAATAACAACGATCCAACTAAGTAGTGCTAGCCAATATAAAATTATCAAAAAGATTAAAAAGATTCATGATCCACTCCAAATTAGGAAATAATAATGATCTAATGAAATGGTATTAGTTATAAGAAAATAAGCAACAGTATTGAGGGGATTCATCATCCACTCTCAAATTTATGCCTTGATGCACAAATATTTATTTTTTAATGAATTAGATTCAAAGGTAATGTAGTCATTGAAGACGGTATGCTGTGAAAAGTATATAGCCCAAATTCTCTCTCATATATATATATATATATATATTCCTTCATATTATTTCTTGAAGTGGCTATTATTTTGAAAATTTATTTAAAAAATATTATTCACAAAAAAGTGGTTAATATATTCCGTAATGGTTGGCATCTCTGCAAATGACGTGAATTTCCGTCATCCATAGACAACAGTTGAAAAATTAAAGACGGGAATTCACGTCTCCCGTCTTCACATTGCTAAGGTGGAAAATTTAACCACGTCGTAAAATGTGGCTATCAAAAATATCAAAAATGTAAATCACAGATTAACGAAGAAAACACTTATAAATTTGGTTCGAAATTCTAATTCAACACACAAGTTTGATGATATATTAGTTTTGATCAAATTTAAGTTTTATTAAATTACAAAATGTATTTTATTTTCATATAATATTTAATTCAGTAATTGATTAATTGCATATTTGAAATGCTAGTAAAACATATTATATATCTAAATAACTATATTGTATAATTAAAATTGAAATATTTTATATATACCTATCTAAAATTATATAAATACTATATATATTAAAAAAAATTCCAAATATATATATATATAAAAAAATTCCAAATATAGCCTCCAAATATCTAAATAGTTGATTTCTTCATGATAGTTGAATCTATTTTTGTGTTTCAATTTCAATTTACATTCTATATTGGAAAAAATTGAGAAAATTTTTCCAGGTATTGGGCTCTTTGTCACAATAGCCAAAAAATTTATTCAAAAATTTTCAGAACAGTGACTGCTCTGCACAAACCCGTTTATTTTTTGATAGCTAATGAGCATTTCTGCAAGGGACTCAAACTAAACCATATAAGTATAATGCTTTCCTTTTTTGTTGAGAAAATGTTTCCAATGAGCATTTCTGTTTAACCGCTTTTCAAAAACAGTGACTGTAATACAAGCTATTAGAATCAAACCTGTAAGTTGATGAAAATTCTTTAATCCTTAGTGTTTAAATGTAAATTCTTTAAATTAAAATATAAAACACAGTAGAAAGAATAATTTGAATATATAACATAGTTACATATACTTCAATACTCTTTTCTCATGTTTAATGGAAGTTGTTGAAATTGTCAGTAGAAAATTCTTCACCTGTTGACTTAGCATTCATATTTAAAAATAGACGAAATTAACTAACCGTAAAATAAATCTTTGCACGTTTATATGCGATGGTGAAACAAATGAAGATGAATGAGTTTATTTCGTGAAGTGATTACTTCAAAATAATATCTTACATCTCCAAAATCGTATCACGAGATAATGAAGCTGTGAAGCTTTGTAGACATTACCAGGTATTCCATGCGTGAAGTGCGGTTGTCTACCTTGTCTGAGTTTTATTGATCGTAGAAGGTATGAGATGAGATATTTGTTTTTTTTTATAAACTATATTTATTAAGATATGAAAATTACACTGAATTTTTTTTTATTTTTAGTAATTAACTTTAAATAATATATAATATACAATTTATAACTAGTTATAATAAATAAATAATACTTAAAACTCTATAATTTCTTCATATTATTTAATGCAATTATAAAGCAAAGATTTTCACAACTTGAACACGTTTCTTTTTTTAGTCTTTCGTTTAATAAGATGCTATAATGCTACTACTAAAACTATGATGTTATTTTTCTGAAATGCTGTTGCAAAAAATATTTTTGCATGTTGAAAACTTTAAAGTGGCAATTAGAATGTTGAAATCAATTAATTAATATATTTAAATTTTTCATTGTAATTTTAAACTTTCGGTGATTGGAAATATCTCAATTTTGAAGTTTCTAATTTCGAGAAAAAAATTTAACAAATTCAACAGAGTTTTCATCAGCAGAAGTATTGTATATATTTAAACTGTTGGAACAAGTGAAAAGTTTCACCAGTATTCCTTTGGATTTATTTGAAGGGATTTCACTTTAGATTTATTTTTTGTTGTCCATTCTCATGTTCTACTTATGAATGACACAAATAGCGAACCAATAGGCGATGAAAGAAGAAGAATCTCTTCTGAGAAGATCTTTAGAGGTAATTGCTCCATATTTTTGTACCGTGCAGAAAAAAAAAACTTCTACCAAGCTGGTTGACTATTATTACGATACGCTTACTTACACTGCTATAGTCATCATCGAGTCATTTTGTTTCTAAAAGACATAAAAACAACATACGTCACTAGGAGGTCTGAGTACCTGAACCCTTCTGCACTCGTTGGATCACGAATTAGGTAGCTGCTGTTTCAGAAGTAGAAGCTGTTTCATCTTTTCACTAAAAAAAAAAAAAAAAAAAAAAAAAAAATGATTATTTAGTTGCCGTGACAAGTAGGATTCGAATATAGGATATTTTCCCCTAGCATTACAAAAAAATTCCTAAAAAATGGTGTAATGTGTGTAGTTATTATTATTATAATTTTTTCAAAATTTAGAGAGTGTGACTAGAAAACATTTAATAACAACAAAACAGATGAGCACATTTCTTAACATTTTATACATATAAATAAAAAGAATTTTTCAGTTCTAGTTATATTAATAAAATATATAAAATAAAAAGGCCAAGATAAATTGCTAATTTATATCACAAAGCAGATTTTTAATGGTAAATAAGGCTTCCTCCCTTTTCACTTTCCGTTTTGTAAAATTCGGAGATAATAGGTTTAAATCAACCAAATAGATGTGTGCATTTTGGCGCATTTCATGATAAGAAATAAAACGAATTGTATCTGCTAATTATAATAAACACTAGTGTATTTTGGGAAAATAAAACTTATTTATTTAAAATTAATAACAAGGAAGAAAAGGCTAAACTATAACAGAATTTAAAAAAAAAAAAAAAAATCAGACTTGCTTCATTTTCACTCCCTTTAAAAAAGTAGTTTAACGGGCTACTACAAATAGGGATTCGACACGTGATATTTATCCCTACCATTACAATAAATCCCTACGAAAGACATTAACTCCATTTTGTGAAATTCGAAATTGACCAAACAGATCTATGCATTTTGGCATATTTCATAGAAACAATTAAAACGAATTTTATCTACTAATTATTATAAATAATAGTATATTTTTAAAAATAAAACTTGTTTATTTAAAAATTACTAACAGCGAAGAAAAAGCTAAAATATAACAGAATTTAAAAAAAAAAAAAAAAAGTCAAAGACTTGCTTCCCTATTTTCATTCCCTAGTTAAAAAAAAAAACAAAAAACAGATGTGTGCATTTTGGAATAGTTTCATGGAAACAAATAAAACATTATAAATAATAGTGCATTTTGTAAAAGTAAAACTTAAAACATTAATAACAAGGAAGAAAAGGCTACCAAATATACATTAAAAAAAAAAAGAGTTAAGAAAGTTTTCACATTTTAGCTCCATTTTATCCCTACCAATACAAAATATGGACAGTTAAAATGGGTTTAAAAACAACAAAACAGATATGTACATTTTGGTACATTTCATAGAAACAAATAAAACGAATTTTATTTGCTAATTATAATAAATAATTATAGTGTATTTTGTAAAAATAAAACTTGTTTATTTAAATTAATAACAAAAATGAAAAGCTAAAATAACGAATTAAAAAAAAAAATCAAAGACTTGCTTCATTTTCATTCAGTTTAAAAAAAAAAAAAAGAAGAAAAGTAGTTTAATGGGCAACTACAAACAGGGATTCGAAACTTAATATTTATCCCTACCAATACATTAAATCCCTATGAAAGACAGCTTTTTGCAAAATATGGCGTTAATGGGTTTAAAAGCACAAAACAGATATGTACATTTTGGTACATTTCATAGAAACAAATAAAACGAATTTTATCTGCTAATCATTATTATTATTTGCTAATTATTATAGTGTATTTTGTAAAAATAAAACTTGTTTCTTTAAAATTAATAACAAAGCTGAAAATATAATAGAATAAAAAAAAAGAAATTCAAAGACTTGCTTCATTTTCACTCACTTTAAAAAAGAAAGTAGTTTAATGGGCAACTACAAACAGGGATTCGACACATGATATTTATCTCTACCAATACAATAAATCCCTACGCAAGACAGTTTGCGGAATTCGGAGAGAATGGGTTAAAAACCACAAAACAAATTTTGCATTTTGGAACATTTCGTAGAAATAAATAAATCAAATTTTATCTGCTAATTATAATAAATAATAGTGTGCTTTGTAAAAATAGAACTTGTTTGTTTAAAATTAATAACAAAGCTGAAATATAATAGAATTAAAAAAACCCAAAAAAAACATTTGTTTCATTTTAATGGTAAGCAACTACAAACACGGATTTGACAGATGATATTTATCCCTACCTACACTGCTTGTTTATTTAAAATTAATAACAAGGAAATAAATATAACAAAAATATATAAACAATAACAAAGATTATAATTAATTAAAATAATTAATTATAATTTATTTAAAGATTATAATTAATTAAAGATATAAATTACTAACAAAGGCTTAAATATAACAGAATTAAAAAAAAAAAAATTCAAAGACTTGCTTCATTTTCACTCACTTTAAAAAAAAAAAAAAAAAAAGGTAGTTTAATGGGCAACTGCAAACAGGGATTCGACACACGATATTTATCCCTACCAATACAATAAATCCTACGAAGGACAGTTTGCGGAATTCGGAGAGAATGGGTTAAAAACAACAAAACAGCCCTCGTAAAAGCGGTTCGATTTCTAATTAGTAAGGGGGAAATAATCGAGCGTAATTAAGCGAGCTACCAGCTTGTCTATGACTCGCCATGGAATGCAATGGCGGCTGCAATGATAAAAAAAAAAAAAAATGGCGACTGCCTATATTAGCGATCGCGCAGGAATGACAAAAAGCACATTTACTCTTCCTTCTAAAAGAGTTTACATTCTTTTGTTTTACTTTGTCCCGGCTATTATTTAACGACGCACGGAAAGGGTGCCCTTAAATTAATGCATTTATTTAGGGTGGTGAGAGATTCAAAGTGTTTATGTGGATGCTGATACTGTGTTTAGCAAAGAATAAAAAAAATAATAAAGAAGAGATTTTATTTTTATTCAATAATGAGATGCTAGGTTGAATATATTGAATGCATCAAGTTAAAATATAATATTTTTATTGTTGAAATCAGTATTTATTTAAAGGATGTTAAATTTGTCAGCGTTTTTCTATAAAGAAGAATTATAATAAACATTTTTATAATTATAAGAAGAATTATAATTTTTTTATTACATTATAATTTTTGTTGGGGACCTACGAAAGATAATTTAGCACAAGGACCTTGTGCTAAACAGTCAAAAGGAAAGTAAGGGGTAATTATAATGCAATTGATGGTTTTATAGAAAAAAACCAAGAAACTTTCATTACACAGTTAGATCGTTGATGATATACACTCATACAAGTTCTTACAACCATCAATTTCTTTTCTTTTTTTCCCGCCGTGTTTGCAATGTAGTCAGAACGCGCATTCAAACCTTCATCCTATAGCCCTATAGTTGTATTAATTCTTTTGTTTACAATTATATCGTCTTACTTCTGTTATATCTAGAACAAAAAGACACAGACATTAATCTTCTTCTATCGAAAAAGATTAATGTGTCTTTAATGCTATTCAGGATCTTCTATCGAATATCAAGAATTGATGGACATTATTATTTATAACATATCCCCATTGATGAACTGTACTTGCTGAATATGCAGTGTCATCTTCTTCATTGTCTTAACAGCCCTATAGCATGCCAACGCCGTCTGCCTATTAACAGATTTCGAGACAGGAGATGCTTCCTTTATTATAGTGCGTAGGCATTTCAGCCCTCAGCCCAACAGTCACATTAGACTGGGACCTACGGTTTAAAGTAGATTCCTAATCACTACAAACATCGATGGCACCGCCGGGGATTCAAACTCGAAATCTGCGGCCAGAGGAATATGGAAATATTTAAAAAGGGATAGTTATATCAAAAACCTTCACATGACATACATAGCAAAAGTTGTTTACGTCACACGAATTTAAATGGACGAATCCTCGTCCTCTTTAAATATCAATTGCCCTGACATTTCTTGGTAATTCTAGCTCTTGTAGTTAATTCTTGATAATATTGATAGTATTAATTTTAACTGAAATGTTTAATGTGAAATTTGCGTCTTTAATTGAATTTTTCTCGTAACATCCCTGATCTGTTTACTTTGTGTTCCCCCCCCCCTCAAATTGTAAAAAAAAAAAAAAAAAAAAAAAGATTTCGAATTATTAGTAATGAATTACTGTACTCCACAATAATAGTTATTGTTGTTTGTCTCTATTTTATCGTTTCAGAGTCTTTACATGATAATTTTTTCCTTTTTTTTACCTTAAAACATTATTTAAAAGTAACAAAAATCAAAAATAAAATTATGGAAACTCTAAAATAATATTAATTTTTATTTCATTCAAGTAAATAAAATTGAAAAGTATTTAAAAAAAAAAAGACATTGAAAAATAAAAGTAACCAAACAAACTAAAACAAATTAATTAATTAAAAAATAAAGGTTACTTTTGATATACTTTATATTATACTTTTAGTTAATTTAAAGTTTCAGCTGTTCATTTGGGAGGTTGAAGTTTTTAAGATTAAATGCAAGAAAAAAATATGTGCTTTATTTGAAAAATTGCAAAATCGAAGGCAGCTGATTTATTTCGATGTATATAAACTAAATTAATAGGACCACTAATAAATAAATAGCTATATTTAGGTAGAAGTTTTTGAAATTCAGTGTAAATGTTTATTAATTCATTTTATAGTTGTTAAATTCCTAAATATTGAAAAATTAAATAATTTTAAAATAAAATATTTTTTATAATTATTTTATTTATCTATCTAATAAAGTATAAATAACCTTTGTTTAAAATAAATAAATAATTATTGAGACGTAGATTTTTGTTATTCGAATTATATCAACAAAATTATTTTAAAAATAATATTTATTACCTTAATGATGTTTAAATATTTTTTTAAAAATAATGTTTAATAGTAAAAATAAAAAAATAATAAAATAATGATAAAATAATAATAAATAATAAAAAATAATATTTAAATATTTCTATAAAATATATATAAATATTCTGTATTTCCCTAGAAAAGTTAATAATTGTTATTAAAATAATTAACATTGATATGTATATACGAAATGGTAAAAAAAGAAAGCAATTGTAGAAAGAAAACAATTCAGAAAGTGTCTACAAAAAAGCCTACTTAATTTTAAATACAACATTTTCCAAATGGATAAACATCAAACTAAAAATATAAATGCCAAAAATTAATTAAATAATTTCTAGCAATTGTAAAATGTTAAGAGTGAAGTAAATATTTTAGCATAAGAAAATATGCTAGTTTAAAAGTAAAATAAAAGAATAAAATAAAATAAAATTGAAAAATAATTTAAATAAAAAAATTTTGTTTGTTTTTTTAAACTTTTTATCACCTGCTTTTCTGTTGGTGGTTTTTATTTTTATTTTCCAATAAAAAATTTAACAGATTTAAGAAAAATATAAATAATAAATAAATAATTTTTGCCCTTTAACTTTTTTCCATTAACTGTAGCCTAAAAGCAGCTTAAATTAAATTATTTTATTATGAAGGAATAGATGTCTGTTGAACGAGTGTGTTAAATAGTTGAATTTAGTAATTCAACATTTAGCTTTTAAAAAGAAAATGAATTGATTTAAATTTATAAAAATATCACGGAAATTTTAGTTAATTTTATTAAAAAAAAAATTAACATTATACCGTAAAAAACCTATTTTTAATGTTTAAAAAATAGGCTTCATAATAAAATTTTATATCGAATATTTTTATATAATATTTTCACCTCAAAATTTATCATTTTGAGTCATATTACAATAATTTGAAATAGTATTAAATATCTTAAATCTTAATTTTTAATTTCTTTCCGTTAAAAATAATAATAAAAAGAAATAATAACATTAGTAGAATTTTTAAAATCTGCTTATTTTTGTTCTTCTTTCCACACACAATTAAATTTTTTTCATTAAAAAAAAATAATTGAAATTTTTTTTTTTTTAAATTGTATCTTTTTATGTTAATTACATCAAATATCATAAATTATTGATTATATCAATATTAAAAGACTTGATACAATTTTCAAAGTTCACTTTATACATCCATAGATGGCGCTGCCACACCAATCGCGAAAGAGAGAGCATTGTTTTTTATCATCACGAATTAAGTTCATTTTTCAAATGTTTTTTTTGATGAAACATGTGATAGTAGTGTAATTATACGAAGGAGAATATCATCTTCATTAATATACATTAAACTGTGACTTGAAATTATAAATAATTTTTGCTCAGCAGTTAAATTATGCGTCCTTAAACTTGAATATTAAGTTTGCAGTATTTATAATATGACTACGTAATAAATCATGAATAAATAAAACATTTGTTTAGTTCTTCTTATATATTAAAATATTAGTTTATAAAATGTTATTTAAAAAGTGCATGACATTGTAATACATTTTTAAATGAAATTTGTTTTTTATTTTAAATGTATCAACTTAATTTTATTTTTAAATTTATTTATGAAATGTATCTATTTCAAGTTTTTTTTTTTTTTTTTCACTTTTTATTCAAACTCGTATATTTCATTTGCACAAATATAATAATAATAATCATGATGATTATGATGATGATGGTAATAATAATAAAATTGTTTCGATATAATACAAAATATATTAACAACCAAAAAATAGTATTATTGTAGTATCAGTAAAGCCTACGATGAACAGAAATAAAATAGGTCTTTAAATAGAAAATTTACACAAATTTGTGGGCTTATTTAATAGAAAATCCAAATTTTAACTGATTTCAGGAAAAAGAATTACAAATATTTTTTTTTTTTTTCAATTTCATTAAAACAAAGAACAAGCAGCATTAATTAATATCTATAGCCAGCAACTTCAGGTATTAGTATAGTAACTGTAACCGTAAACGTATATAATTTTCTTTTTCTTTTCTTATTCACTAAAAACATATTAATTTGCACTGTGTTATTCCTAATTGGTGAAGAGATTAGTGTACATTTCAGAATAACTTTGAGTAATAACTGTTCTATTTGCATATCTTAACGTTTTATTTTAATATCTCCCGAGAAACTCAAAAATTCTCATTTAGATAATCTGCCAATGCAATGCTCTTTATCACATTCTACACCGATTCTACTAATAATTCAAAACAGAGATTCCTGTGTACGCCACTACAGTAATCGAATGGACAAGTAGATAAATACGCATATCTCTGTTCAATAAATCAGTTTAAATAACAAATATTAAAAATAAATAACGCAGGGTTATTTTTAACGTAAATAAATACATATTGACACCCATATCGACACGACATTTCATTAATACATTAATAAATATAATATTGTTTATATGAATTTTTATACTGTAACTAATTAAATATTCGTTTGAAATAAAAAAATCAAAATGTATGTGTGATCAAATATTTATTAAAAAAATCAAAATGTATGTGATCAAAATTTAAAAAAAAATAAAAAAATGATACAAAATTTAATAAAAAAGAAATAGGAATAATAAATCTCAACAGTGTAAATTAAAAGCAGATTTTCCATTGTCAGAAAGAACCGTAAATAAAAAAAAAATGAATAAAAAATTTAAAAAGCATTAGATAATTTAATTTGTAATACATTCTTATAATAATAGGAAGCCATACTGATAAATAAAAATAAAAAGACAAATATTTGATAGCGCACTTAAAAACCATTTAAATAAAATCTCTTATTCCTTCACAAAGATTTCTTTAATAATAGTTATAAATAACTGACATTTTTTTTTGTCTGAACAACCTTTTTAGAACGTAGGTGCCCAATATCCCACACCTCTATCCACAAATCATACATCATCGTTGGCAGTTCCGGAAATTAATTCATTATTTCCACCAAAACGACTTTTTTTCTTCCATTTCCGAACTTATTTATACAAATGGGATTGAAATGATTCGGAAGTGCATAACAAACTTGATGTAAAGGTAAGTGTCAGACAGTTTTTTTTTTGTATTATAGTTATAGTGGCAGTATTTCTGATAGTTTTTTTTTTAATTGATCACGGAAAGTATTTAAAATTTATCATTAGTGTCATTGTGACAATATACAAAATCTCCATAATATTACTGTTTTATCTATATAAATATGTATTGAAATAAATCATAATTATACGAGAGAATCTATATAATCTTCATATAAAGAATTTATCCTTTTTTTTAAAGCATAATGAAATAACATGATGACCTGCGATTGTTTTTGAATGTTTGATATAAACAAAACCTTTTTTTTTTTTTCACTTAAAAATTAAATAAGGAATAAGCAAATTATAAATTGGGGAATTTTTTTAAATATGTATTTTTGTATTTGTCACAAAAATTGATAAACTGATAATTTTTCTTCATATTAAATACGCTTTCTTATATATATATATAAGAAAGCGTATATATATATATATATATATATATATAACAAAGCGTAATTATCTACATTATATATAGGTATATGATCTACATATATGTATATAGTATATTTGTAGGTATGTATGTAATCTACATGAGGGACATAAAGATGTATGATCTATGTATATATGTTGTTATCGGCTCGAGAGAACCCACATTAAGAATTAGATTGTAATGTAGTGGGTTGGAACAACTTGATTGAAACTGGGTGTAGTTGAGTTGAGACTTGAGATATGGGTTTGAGAACTCCCAACTTTATTGACACAAGCACAAACACGGCATACATATAATATTTAACACATTTAAAGACTTATAATTACATATTCGTGGAAGGATTCCACTTCTAAGCCTAAAATAATGATACTTAGGTACGCGTTGGATGCGCGAAATATACTTTCTCACAGGATGAAGTCTGTAGGCCAAGTATTACGCAGGGTTGCTTTAAATATAATTCCTCTCGGATGATAGATTACAAACTAAACATTTCTCAAGAGAAGCACTTTGATTGCCTTGTACTGAACGTTTCTCAACGGCACCGCCGGTTGCAATGAATTTCCTCTCGGATGAAAGTCTCGAAGCCTACTGACCCTTTTTCCTGAACACCATAGGAGGCGCTCTTGCAATGCGTAGGATGAAACATAGTCACAATATAAATATATGTACTACTGCGTCCAAAAAGTAAGACCAATTTTGAATTTAAAATTCCCGGGGCTTATGGAATTTGGATTTTTTTCTTGTTTAGGTTTCTGGCACTGACCTTGACATCTGTGTGAAATTGCACGTCAAAATGTTCCTCAGTGTTTGAGTTACGCTTTGGCTTTGTGAGACGCTAAATCTGATTCTGGCGATTTTTGAAATGTCTGAATTAATTGAGCAAAGAACTTGCATTCAATTTTGTTTACGAAAACGTATAGAATCTTGCAGAAGGCATTCGGGGAGCATTTCTATATCGGAAAGAAATGTTTAAAAGTGGTATAAACAGTTCAAAGAAAGCAGAGAAAGCGTTGAAGACGAAGAGCCCTCTGCACGACCATCAACCTCAACCGACGAAGCTCACGTACAAAAATTAAAGATTTGGTGCTTGCAAACAGTCTATTTAAAATTAGAGATCTTGCTGTTGATGTTGGAATTTCAAAAGGATCGGTCTATTCCATTTTGGGCCTCAAACGCATCAAACCTCGATTGGTAGCGAAAACACTGAATGCGCCACCTCACACTTCACTGATTCTTCGTGGCATTTTCGCCAAAAATGAAACCCATATCATTTTACAACCCTCGTATTCAAACCGTACGATTTCTGGCTATTCCCTAAACTCAAAAGATCACCCGAGGACACCGTTTTGAGTCGAATGTACAGATAGAACGTGAATCGCCACGCGCTTTGAAAGCCATCCCTGCCGATAACTTTTTAGCATGCATTGAGGATCGGAAAAAGTTGGCCTGGTTGTTTGTAAACATCTACAGAAAGTTTTAGAGTAGCCTGGCTATTAGCTCACAGGACTTCTGAAATCTAACGTGGTTTTAAGACTACATTTCTCTTAAATCTCATATCTATGAAAGAATTTATCTAAGAATTCCTTTAACCATGGAAAGGACCTATAAAGGAATTTCCGCAAAGAAGGTGGTAGGAGATTGGGAACCTTTCAATTGTCTATATACATATGGGAGAAGTTATATATGCTGTCGTAATCACAATCGAGTTTTCCAACTTCTGAAAGAAGTGACTGTACTGCACCCCCTAATGAATGCCCTCCTACGCGTTAGATTTATATACCACTAAGTCACTTGTCGGGTTTTTATGTTTGATAAAAGACTAAGACCAAGAACACACACGTGATAAATGGAACACGAGTCCCAACTATATTTAACAACAACAATAAAATTATTTAAAACAGATTTCCATCAAATGACCTTGAAAATAAACATTTTCTGAATTAATAAACAACAATTATTAATAAAATTTAATCCCCTTAGTTGATAAACGGACCTGATGGTCGAGTAACTAGCGGTGTTGCTCTCAGTACCACAAGTTTCGATTGAAATCCCGGCTGAACCATGGATGTTTGAAGTGGTTCGAAATCCATTGTAAACCGTAAATTCCGTTCTAATATGGCTGTAGAGCGTAGGGCTACCAATATTCCAAATAATTTAAAATAAAACCAACATTCCAAATAATTTAATTTCAATCCAAATCCGAATAAACCAACATTCCAAATAATTTAATTCCAATCCAAATCCAAATAAAACCAACATTCCAAATAATTTAATTTCAGTCCAAATCCAAATAAACCAACGTTCCAAATAATTTAATTTCAATCCAAATCCAAATAAACCAACATTCCAAATAACTTAATTTCAATCCAAATACAAATAAAAACCAACATTCCAAATAATTTAATTTCAATCCAAATAATTTTTAATTTCCAAATGAACCAACATTGCAAATAACTTAATTTCAATCCAAATCCAAATGAACCAACATTCCAAATCCAAATAAATTAACATTCCAAATAATTTAATTTCAGTCTTGGTAAAAACAACGCGGCAAACAAATATGAAAACTTTTGAGGAATAAACAAAGGCCAAGACAAAAACGCAAAAGCCAAGAATCCAGACTTGGGAAAGCACCTCGCAGCTGCTCACACAGTGTCTATATTAATGAAACATTTCCATTTGGCAACAAACGGCAACATCTTAAAAGCAAGGGGAAAGAGAGTATTTTTGCAGCCACCGCAATAAGCGGCCGATGCTTCTGCAGGAAAATTGCAAACTTCGATTACGTTAAATGAAATGCAAAACGTTTTCTTTAGTTAAATCCGGTTTCCGCTGTAATGGAAATTTTCCGCAGATGTGGGGGTTGGGTCCCCGCATTTATTCTCTTTCTAAAGCGCTGCCTTGCTTTTCATTTGTTATTAAAAGCGCCAGGTTTCCGGGCAAAACTGGCGTAAAGCAGGAGGTCTATTAGCTAATTGTTTGAAAGAGAGGACATGCTATGGAGATTTCATTGCTTTCGGGGAAGATGTGTGTGTATTTCATATTGTAATTGAAGTGATCTATAAGAAAAATGTAATTTTTAAGTAAAAATAGGTTAAAAAAAAAAAACCTAAAATGTTAATTAGATTTTCTGATAATAAAAGAAATAAATTTAATTTAATTTTTTTATTTTAATAAATATAAAAAAATTCATGATTTTTTTTATATCTTCATGTCATTTTTTTTTTATTTTCTTTTGCTTTCTTTAAAGTGTTTTTTTGTTTTCTTTAATTATGTTTAATTTTTATCTTAAGTTAGCTTGTTAAATTTTAATGAAATTGAAATTTAAATTTTCCAAATACATTTGTTATACAGTCAGACAGATCAATAAGTTTTTTTTCTTTGGTGCAACCTCCTTACCTGAGGCCCCTTGCCAACTGGCAGATTTCGAGACAAAAGATAACTCTCTTTTTATGGTATAGAGTTGTCAGCCCTACACCCAACTCTCTACAGTCATATTATACCAGGGCCTGAATGGTCGAGTGTCTAGCGCTCTGGCACTCGGTACCAGGGCCTGATTTAGATGAAAAGAGGCCCAAGGCTATTCCACTTATGAGGCCCTTTCACCTCCCATTTTTAAGTTTGTAATTTTGTTTGTTTATTATTCATATGTGTAGAATTTCTCCTTATTTTGGATTCAGTGTTTTAGTGTTTACTGTTTTTTAGAATTGTGTAATTATAATTTTGCCAACAATTTGCATGTAGGCCTAGACTAAAGCCTAGTTAGCCTATAGGAAAATCCATCCCTTCTCGGTACCACGGGTTTTGGGTTTAAATCCTGGCTGGATCATGGATGCTTGATTTTATTTGGAATCCACTCTAAACCGTAGGACCCGGTCTCATATGATCGTAGAGCGTCATAGTGGGCAATCAGATTTCTCACCTACATCATTCTCAAACTGTAAAGGGACAACTCAGCTCGGTGATGTGGCATGGTGTGGTAGTAGTAGTCATATTAGACGAGACCTACGGCTTAAAGTGGATTCCGAACCACTAAAACATCCATGCAATCACCGGTACTCAAACCTGAAATTTGTGATTGCGAGCACCATAGCACTAGTCACTCGTCCATCAGGTCCAGATCGATTATTGCAAAAGATTTTACAAAATGTTTAGAGAAATTTTCATATATATTTTTAAATGTTAACAATAGTATTTTAATATTATAAATAGTCAATAAAATAAAGCCTATTTAAAAAAAATTACGACTTACAAAAAATTAAAAAATAATTTATTCTATTTTCGCAAGTGAATGAGTTATATTTGTAATTACATTGCTTCAGTAATATTTAGAAATAATTTTTAAAAAATATTAAAAACATTTAATAAAAACAAATTTAAACAATTTATTTATATATAATAATTATTATTATTAACAACAATTTATTTATAATAAAAGTAGATGTATAGATTAAATAATAAAAAAAATTGTTATCTTCAAGTTAATTGATAATTAATAAAAAATAATAGTAAACGCATTATTATTTGTATTCTTAATATTAAACATATGTATTTATTGTAATGTTAAAAAAAAAAAAATTATTATCAAACTTAAATTTTGTATTAAGTATTTATTTATTTTAAATTAAATTTTATATGAAATAAAGATAAAATATTTAACACAGGTATTATTTGTCTCATTTGAAAGCACACTCAAAAATATTTAAAATTACATAATTTCTCTTAAAATATTTAATTAAAAAATTTTAGGAAATTAGATTCTTAAAATAAAATAACTCCGACATTTTCCTACGTGCTCGTACAAAGTTTATCACAAGCCACTTTTCTTCTCAGCAATTTAAGAACTGATTCCGCAAACTGTTTTATAGAGTCAAAATCGCAGTAGCTGAAAATGATTTCAGAATTTTGGAGCCGTGTGTTTTCCAATCCATTAATTCCCTCTCTTCAATTCATTTTCATTCCCCGCCGTTTCATACCCGAAAAATACTTTGAAATCGGAAAATTTCATATTTAATGAAAAGAAAAAAATTTTAATAAAATGGTACAGTTTATTGAACGAAATAATGATATAAAATGAATAATTTCGCAATTGCGAATAGTTTCTGAAATGAAATTATCCATGGAGAGTTTTGTAATTACTTTCCGCAAAGTCTGCTTTTAACTTTAATTATTTTATTAGCGGTGTATAAAATTTTTTTCTTTAATCGCATCAAATTTAGTACTTTATTTTAATTTTTTAACTGTCCTTACATTGAAATTTAGAAACATTTACCATGTTTTGGACAAATACCAATTTTTCATAGACGAAACTTTATTTATCAAATTTCTACTACCAGATATCTAATATCTGGTATCTTTAATGTCTAATATCATTATCATTTTTAATATTACAAATTAAATAATGATCTACAACAAAAGAAATACATTAAATGAGATTAGTTAAATAAATAAAAGTAAGACCAATTATTTTTTTTTTTTTCAAAAACTCTCCATTTGTTCTATTTTTATTTCATCGCCTACAAAGTAATCCACTCCGAACAATGCACTTATGCCAACTTTTTTCCAATCCTCAGTGCATGCTAAAAAGTCATCGTCAGGGATTGCAAAAGTGCACTGCGATTCACGTTGAATCTCTTCAATCGACTCAAAACGGTGTCCCCGGAATGGTCTTAGGAGTCTTAGACGGTTGAGGTAATAGCCAGAAATTGCACGGTGTGAATACGGTGATTGTCGAACGATATGGGTTTCATTTTTGGCGAAAAAGTCGCGTAGAATCAATGCAGTGTGAGCTGGCTCAATCAGTGTTTTCGGTACCAATCGAGATTTGACGCTTTTAAGGTCCAAAATGGAATTAACCGATCCTTTTGAAATTCCAACATCAGCAGCAAGGTCTCTAATTGTAAATCGACGGTTTGCAAGCACCAAATCTTTACTTTTTTTTTTGGACGTGAGCTTCGACGGTTGAGGTGGATGGTCGACCAGAGGGCCCTCGTCTTCAACGCGTTCTCTTCGCTTTCTTTGTACTGTTCATATCACTTCTAAACATTTCTTTCTGATATAGAAATGCTCGCCGAATACCTTCTGCAAAATTCTATACGATTCCGCAACCAAAATTTAATGCAAGTTCTTTGCTCAATTAATTGAAACATTTCAAAAATCGCCGGAATCAGTTTTAGCTTCTCGCAAAGCCAAGCGTAACTAAACACTAATGAATATTTTGAAGTCAAATTTCACACTCATGTCAAGGACAGTAACAGCAACCTAAAAATGAAAAAAAAAAATTGAAATTCCATAAGCCTCGAGAATTTTAAATTGAAAATTAGTTTTTCCTTTTTTAACACAGTAGTTTACCAATAAGGTGTTAATGAACAGCATTATGTTTTTTAAACTATGATATCTGAGTTCGAAACTCCACAAGCAAATAAAACCCGAAAGCTCATATTTACACTGTGAACGAGCACGATAAATCAATGAATATTAAAACCACTCCTTAGGGTTCGAGGAGGACGGTGTGCATCTCCAGATGTCCCTCAAATGATGTTGGTAAAAAAGTGGGTGAAGTCTAACAAGCTCCTCTTGTACGTTTGACGTTGCAAGTTTAAAAAGTTTCAAATTCTCACAGAATTCAGAGAAAACATTTGAATAGTATAAGTAATGGACAATGGATCATGCAATTATAATAATGAAGTATGGAAGATGTGTAGTAGAAGTGATGAAGGATGTGCAGTAATAGTCATGGAGTATGAAATGTATAGTGATAAGTAGATGTATAGTGATGTATAGTGATATATAGTGATATATAGTGATATATAAGTGATGTATAGTGATGTATAGTGATATATAGTGATATATAAGTGATGTATAGTGATAAGTGTAGTAATAGTAATGGTAGTGAAAAACTGTAGTAATAGTAATGGAGAGTGTAGCAATAGTAATAAAGCATGTGCAGTAATAGTAATGGAGTATGAAACATATGTAGTACAGTAATGGAGTATGTGTAGTAATAGTAATGACATATGTGCAGTATTAATATTGAAAATGTGCAGTAACAGTAATGGAATATGTGGTATTAATAATGGAACATGTGTAGTATATAATGAAGCATGCTTAGTAATAATAATGGAGCATATAGTAACAGTAGTGGAGAGTGTGTATTAATAGCAATGGAGCGCGTAGTAATAAAAATGAAGTTTATGAAGTTTATGTAATAATAAAAATGGAGTTTATGTAATAATAAAAATGAAGTTTGTGTAGTAATAGTAATAGAGAATGTGTAGTAATGGAATGTGTGCAGTATTAGTAATGAAGCATGTGTAGTATAGCATAGTAAAAGTAATGAAGAGTGTGTAGTAATAGTAATGAAGAGTGTGTAGTAATAGTAATGAAGCATGTGTAGTAATAGTAATTAAGCGCGTAGTAATAGTAATAGAGCATGTGCTGGAAAGAGTTCCTCTGTGTGAAGTATAAAGGAAGGTCAGTAAAAAAGAAATAATCTTTAAGTAACTTTAAAGTTCCTAACTGCAAATTATCTTTGCTTAAAAGTGAATAAATGCGTTGGATGATAATAATAATAAAAATTCCTTATTAAATCTCTGATATGGCTTTTGATGTATTTTGTCTATTAGAGCAAATTCATGAATAACGTTAAATATTAAAGTAAAGAAAATAAAACAATTTAATTTTTTACAATAATAGAAAACATAAATTTCTTACGGATTGACTGAGTGCATTTAACTGAACAATTACTAACTCATAGAATGTGTTTTGTTTGGTCTGTTTCTTTGTTTATAAGTTCAAATAAAGCCACCTGCAATTTCAAAGAAACTTCTTTCAATTACAGTGCTCCACACCGATAGAGGTCAAGACGTTTAACCTCGGTCAATACCATCACCCCTCTACTAACCTCAAATGTAGAGTGAAGGGGAACCGATTCTGGTCTGCAGCTACCATCCGCACTGTTTGTCCGCTAAACGATTGCTTTTTCTACTCTATACTTAAAACAGTTTCGAAATCCGCTTAGTTTACAACATTCTCAGAAAGCGAGTTTTATTGTTTTGAAGATAAAGTTCCCAGACAATTTCAAAATCCTTGCTCTCATCTTTTATTTATTTATTTTTGTCACTTTTACCTTCAGGTGAAAATGAAATTGATTACAAAAATTTTTGTAATCATTGATTTTTTTTTCGGTATTGGCCAAAGTTATTATTTTGATTTGTTTTTTAATTTCTTAAAAATAAATGTCGGAAATATATTTTAATGTTTGACTTTTTAATACTTATTCAATATACTAGTTTAAATTAGTTTTAATTAAAATGACCCCACCATCCATATCCAGAAAATCAGAGATTGTATGAAATATATACACTGAAGTGACAAAAGTCATGGGATACCTCTTAATATCGTGTCGGCCCTCCTTTCGCCCGGCGAAGTGCAGCAACTCGACGTGGCATGGACTCAACAAGTCGTTGGAAGTCTTCTGCAGGAATATTGAGCCATGCTGTCTCGATAGACGTCCATAATCGTGAAAGCGTTGATGGTGCAGGATTTTGGGCACGAACAGACCTCTCGATGATGTCCCAGAAATGCTCGATGGGATTCATGTCGGCGATCTAGGTGGCCAGATCATTCGTTGGAATTGTCCAGAATGTTCTTCAAACCAATCGCGAACAGTTGTGGCCCGGTGACATGGCGCATTGTCATCCATAAAAATCCCATCGTTGTTTGGGCACATGAAGTCCATGAATGGCTGCAAGTGATCTCCAAGTAGCTGAACATAAGCATTTCCAGTCAATGTTCGGTCCAGTCGCACCAGAGGACCAAGTCCATGCCATGAAAAAACAGCCCACACCATTACGGAGCCACCACCAGCTTGAACAGTGTCTTGCTGACAGTTTGGGTCCATGGCTTCGTGGGGTCTGCGCCACACTCGAACCCTACCATCAGCTCTTACCAACTGAAATCGTGACTCATCGGACCAGGCCACGGTTTTCTATTCATCTAGGACCAA
The DNA here is from genome assembly GCA_021605095.1 of Caerostris extrusa. Lineage (NCBI taxonomy): Eukaryota > Metazoa > Arthropoda > Arachnida > Araneae > Araneidae > Caerostris > Caerostris extrusa. The sequence continues at coordinate 27,006 of BPLR01012052.1, read as the reverse complement.
CCGATATGCTCACGTGCCCACGAGAGTCGCTGCAAGCGATGTCGTTCTGTCAGTAAAGGCACTCGAGTCGGTCTTCTGCTGGAATAGCCCAAGAAAGCCAAATTTCTCCGCACAGTTCTAACAGACAAGTCCCTTTGTACGCCACACATTGATTTCTGCGGTTATTTGACGCAGTGTTGCTTGTCTGTTAGAATTTACCACTCTTTGCAGACGTCGCCGGTCTCGGTCGTTAAGTGCAGGCGGTCGACCACTGCGCTGTCCATGGTGGAATGTTATGCCTGAAATGTCATACTCTCGGCACACTTGACACAGTGGATCTGGGAATGTTGAATTCCCTAACGATTTCGAAATGGCATGACCCATGCGTCTAGCTCCAACTAACAATCCGCGTTCAAAGTCTGTTAATTCCCGTCGTGCTGTCATCATCACGTCAAAACCTCTTCACATGAATAACTTGAACAGAAATGAAAGCTCTGCGAAAGCACTGCGCATTTATACCTGTTCTACGCGATGCTACTGCCATCTGAAAATTTGCATATTGCTATCCCATGACTTTTGTCACTTCAGTGTATTTTACTATATAAATGTAATAAAATAACTTGTGTAAAAAATTACAAGAACTAACAATTGAATGAACATTGACTGTAATGAAGGTGACTTACATTAGGAAAAAAAAAAGAAAAGGAAAATAGAAAAAAATTAACAATATTAATAGCTAAAAATAAAAAAGTGGCAATTTTTCAAATTGTTTTGCCATTCTTTTGGGAGGATATTTCCACCTTGGGAACCACAGATGGTTCATTGGATCCAATTTGAAACTCGACAGATGATAAAGAACCAATAGTTCATTGTAAACAAGAGTGGGAGGCGGTAGATCTATCGGATGGAAAGTATCTCTTTTTTGATATAAATAATAGGGTATGATTCCCAAGATGACATCACTGGAGTTATTTGTACCTAACTGCGAGGGGTGATCTAAGTTCTGATATATATCTTTCGTTACGGTTCAAATTAAAAATCAAGGGTTCATCATTTGAGGGTGTCAACACAACATTTAATATCTTATTTCAGGATAAACTATTGTTGTAGATGTTTTCAAAAGCGGATTCTTAGAATGTAATAGATGTAGCAGATTCAATGTCACCAGGATGAATCATAAGGTTCTTGCTGTGTTAAACCCACTTTGTTGCCATCGCAGCACCTTAAGCATGTAGCATCTATGGACAAGATAACAAGGAAAAGACATTCTTTATTTATTGCTCCCATACTGGTCACAGATACGAAACTTTTCTCCAATAAAGCATGTTTTGCTTAAAAACACAACACGCTATTCATTAAGCTTCTCCAGTCTTTAATATGATATAAGTATTAATATGACTTAAAAATTAATATTGTTTTCGACTCAAGACCCAAATTCAGCTAGAGCCAATGGCAACGGGGAAAGAAGGGTTCAGATTTGAACACTTTCACAGCATTCGTTGCCTGCACTGATTTCAGGTGCAACGAGACTCAATGACGATTGGGACAATATGTGTGAAGTGTTTTGTATCGATAGCTAAGGTAGATATCTTAAAACATTTGAAAGTTTACTGAAAGCTTTTCTTTCATAAAGCAGGCAAATGCAGCTCGTTTACCCTAAAATTCTTCTCGAAAGCAATGTCGTCCCTTCATGCGATGAAACATGAGGTTACATGGATGTTGAATAACATAAACAAATAATAAAAAAAAAAAAACGCTGATTTGCATGCAATAACGTTTGGGCTTAATTTTGCTGGTGGCATGCTGCTTGTGAAAAATGTGAAATTTTAAACACAGACTTTTATTTTCTTTTTAGTTAGGATAAAATATTTTTACTCCTACCTAGGGCTAGTTAGAAAGATGAGTTGAGGTGAGACCAGTTAGAAAGGTGATTGTGGAACATCTCATGTGTACCACCAACTGCTATTGAAGGGAGGTCATTACCTTCCTGGATGACTTTTTTTCGGGTTAATTTCAGCGCATTTGCGCGTTGGTTGGGGAAAACCGAGAAAACTCCCAACAGGTAGTCTGACTGCCGATGCGCGATGCTTTACATATATTGTTCCAATCGGCATCGAATATCTTCATTTCTGAAAGCAGTGATTACAACAATGTCGCCAGCGGATTCTAAACTCAGCCATTCTGCACGCTAGCTGGGAATGTTGCCATTAATATCATATCTCTTGTGATTTCACAACAGATTGCATTAGTTTGATAATGACTTGCATACATTTAAAAAACAGTGTCTTAGTGATTTGCATTCATAAAAGAAAGTGCCTTAGTGACTTGCATGCATATAAGAAACAAAAAGTGTTTGAGTGAGTGCATGCATATAAAAAAAAAAAATTAATGTGTCTTAAAATACGTAACTTGCATGCATAAAAAAAAAAAAGTGTCTCAGAGGTATAATTTAAAATATTGGATATATTTGTCAGAAAAATATGTTTTATAGTACCCTCATATTTACACAGGCAATATATTAAGAAATGTCCATTTCGATTTTTTTGTTTTTTTTTTTTTTATTTTTATTCTAACCTTTAATTATCGTTTCCATTTTTTTTTTCTTTTCATTTTTTAAGGAATTTTCAATTATTTTTTAAAAAATAAGTCTTTTTTCTCTAGTTACTTTTTGATTTAATTAAAGCAGCGCCCTCATTTAAAAACTCTGCGCATTAATTTTGTTGATGAGATTTAGTGACATATTTGTCTCTCTTGTACTTTTATAATCAATACACCGTTATCAACATCTTTTTTAAAGTACTTATGGTTTAGTACAACAAAAGCTCATTTTAAAAATACTTTTTTTTGTTGTAATGCAGCTGGCAAATACTTAGCCAATACTCTTAGATGCCTTAAGGCAAGCGCTGACCGACGTTACTCACTTAGCTTTACCTAGGAGGTGCTTGAAGGTAAGCTACGAACGCAGATTAACAATACCTCCGCCACGCTCTACGATCGTGTTAGATAGGGACCTACGGTTTAAAAGTGGATTCTGAACCACTACAAGCATCCATGGCACCGCCGGGACTCGAACCCGAAACCTGTGGTACTGAGCGCCAGAGCGCTAGCCACTGAGCCACCAGGCCCCATATATATAATATTTTCTGATCATTTTTGTACTTTCAATTTAAAAACAATGTCTGCTGATTTGCTGCTCTAGAAACTACAAAAGAAATCATAATGCAAAATCCTCTCACTGCTAAGTTACCAGATAGAGTTTTCCGAGTTTCCTCCAACATGACAAATCTGTGATAGTTACCCATAAAAAAACTGACCCCCGAAACCTGTGGTACCGAGGAGCCAAAGCTCTAGCCACTCGGCCATTCAGGTCCTCATTTTAAAAATATTTGATTTATCAAAATCATGTTCGATAAGAAACTGTATTTTCGTACAGAAATTTCCCTTACTTAATTTATTATGAACCTGAATAATTGCATGAAATATAATTATATATCGTCACAAATGCATTGTTCTCTCAACCGAATGATTTCAAAAAATTTTGAAGGCGCAAACTCGGTTCTGTGATGTTAAAAGAAATTTGATTCCATTCAGAATTTGATAGGTTTCGCCATTAGCAATTGCATTCATCGTGTTACAATTCAAAGCTTAAAGGATATCAACAGTAGGCATTTCATTCATGAAATTCTACCCGTTCTTTATTTATGAATGATTTGTGAGTGATGAATGATTCACGTCATTAAATATCTTCAATGGAGATATGAATGTTGTTTAAGATCCATTACCCATATATTTTCATAATTAGAGAAATTTAACTCATATTGACAGAATTAAAGATTCTTATACAATCAATGAAATTGAATAATAACGAAAAAATAAATTCATTATTGATCCTGTTAAATTATAGATAACGGTTAAGAGTACTTTTTCCTTTTACATTACATTGGCATGTCATGTGAATGCACTCTTTAAATTTACATCACAAAAACTTCTCTAATAGCTACTAACGGCCTGATGGCCAGTTGGCTAGTGCTCTGGCCTTTTGGTACCACAGGCTTCAGGTTCGAACCCTGGTTGCATGGATTTTGTGAGTGGTTCGGAATCCGTATTAAATTGTAGGGCCCAGACTAATTAGCTTAAAGTATGCCTAAAATGATCGTAGAGCGACAAATCAAACCAAACCTAATAGCTACAAATATATCTACATTCCAACCAGAAACATTATGAATTAGCATTCAATTCAATATATTTCAATGTACATTAGCCTATTTTAAGTAAAATAACTGATAAAAGGAATAATTTACATCATTACAAACATGTTCTGGTAAGAGGTTCGGGACGACATAAATAATGTCAAGCTAATGAAAAAGTTATTATTTAAAACATCTATTAATCTTTTGCGCACCTTAAAAAAAAAAAAATTTCATTTCAAAATCTTTTCTTTGAATTAAACATTTGTAACTATAGTTTGCATTTTTCTTTTTTGTCATGCATTTTAATCAAAATTTTAATCGCAAAATTAAAAAAAAAAAAAAAAATTAATAATATGAGTTATCTTTTGCATTTTTAAAAATAAACATTAATTTGTAGCTATCGTTTGCATTTTCCTTTTTGTCATTCATTTTCATTCATTTCAGTCATTCATTTGTCAACAGAATTTCAATTGCAAAACTAAAAAAAAATAATTAAGAAGAAGATATGTCGTTGCATTTTATTAATTTTTTTTAAAATAAACATTTATTTGTAAATATCAAAAATGACTAGATGAATTTTTCTCTGATACATTCTAATCATAATTTAAATAGCAAAATTAAAAATATTAGTTAAGAACAAGTTATTATTTAAAAAATAAACACTAATTTGTAGCTATCGTTTGCATTTTTCTTTTGTCATTCATTTTTATCAGAATTTAAATCGCAAAATTAAAAACTAATTTTAATTAATAAGAACATATTGCTTTTTATTACTTTATTTTTAAAATGAAAATTAATTTTTAAATATAATTTCCAAAGAACTCGACGAATTTTTTGTCATATATTTAGATCAGAATTTAAATCGCAAAAATTAAAAAAAAAAATGATTAATAATACGAGTTATTATTTACATTAAAAAAAATAAATAAAATTCATTTTAATCAGAATTTGAATCTTACAAATTAAAATTTAATAATTACAAGTTAAAATTAATTTTTTTTCAAAATAGTCCTAAACTTTTGTAGATCTATATCTATCTTCTATTTCATGGAATATTTGTGGTTATTGAACGTTTGTCAATGATAATTTTTGTACACTCATGTCCATTTAAATAATGAAGTTCAGGCAAAGAAACAGACCAGAAGCAAAACAAATTTGACTTATTTGTAAAGTCTATTTATTTAAAGAGCAAAAAAGATGCTTTTTTGAATTAATAAAAATTGCGATTTTTACTCCCTGGTGCAAATTTCAAAAAAGAACCTATTTATTATAACATGGTTATTGATTGAAAAAAGTAAAAATGCAGGCCTTAAACGCCTTTTATCCACCAAATATCATTTCCAAAGAATGCCCTCATCAGGTGAAGGTTGACGGGCGGCAATTCGTCGGCCAAGCATATATTTAGATTCATCCGGTGAATGTTGGCCACAATCCATAAATCGCATTCGTCTACAATGTTTGCAAAAAAAAAAATTCAGCACCCATGGCGCCCCGAAACAAACGTGCATTTGTTCCAAATGGCATCTCGATAGATGTTATCATGTTACACTTGAACATAAAATAAAGGTGTCGTTCAATTTGGTGGTAACGGTACCTCTCTTTGAAAGTCCGACGAGAATCAGACTGCAAACTTTCACGCAAGACTTTTGTCATTCCACAATGCATTTAATCAGGTTAATCGCAATTTGAATCTGACAGGCCTAAAATATAAAATGAATTTTCTGCCTTGAAACTGTCGTACTGGTAGCTGACGAACAGTTATGTGCTCGTCTGTTTCTTTTGGCACATTTTCCTCATTCGGCGTTGTAACTAACATTTTCACATTACCATCATATTGAATCATGACACTCTGAGCGATTCCAAGTTCTCGGATATTCCAGCTGGGTATGTCCATTCCAGTCGTCCGATAATTGTAAAAAATCATCCAAATGCTTCTTTGTGCCATAACTATGCGGTTATTTAAAGGCTCGCTTCTTTTGCCACCATTCATGTCATTGAATATCCGCGCCATTGGTGGTTTCCTGTAATTTGCATATTCTTCTTTAAGATGTGTGTGATAATTCTACAGGTGAAATTTTTATTTTACATTCAATTTCTGTGTGATTCTGAATTATCCTTAATTTATGGACATGAGTGTATTACAACTCATTTTAATCTACTAAAAACAACCTGTGTAGACACGAAAAATTAAAATTCTAAAGTAAATTCCAGCTTGTTTATTTTTTTTTTTTTTTATAAAATTACTTTGCTCAAATTTTCTGATATAATTACAGAAATTAATTATTTATATCATTACGTAATGCTATCATTATGTTATGTTATAAAATTGTTTTTTTTCTTTCAATTTTGCGATTTAAATTCTGATCAAAATGCATGACAAAAATAAAAATGCAAACGATAGATATAAATTAATGTTATTTTTAAAAAATGCAAAAAATACTCATATTATTAATTAAAACATTTTTAATTTTGCGATTTAAATTTTGGTCAAAATGCACGACAAAAAGAAAAAAATGCAAACAATAGTTACGAATATTTAATTTAAAGAAAAGATTTTGAAATGAAGATTTTTTTAGATATGCAAAAAAATTAATGAATGTTTTAAATAATAACTCTTTTATTAGCTTCACATTTTCGATACGGCCTGTTGACCAAGAGGCTAACCTTTGGTATCACATGCTTCAAGTACGAATCCTGGAGAATGCTTGTTAGTGGTTCAGAATCGGAATGACGGAAAAAAAACATTTTATATTTGAAGTTATCGAATTAGAAACCTTTTCTTGGTCTTGTTTTTTAAAGGTCTTGGTCTTCCTTTGCCTCGTTTTGAACACAATTTGTAATTTTCCTTCAATAAATAAAATTAATTTCCAATTATTAAATATTAAATTATTTTTTTTTTTCGATTCAGCAATAATAAAAAGTTCAGAGGTTTGAGTTGAAGAATATTTTTGTTATTTATGGTAAATAGTTTGAGTGGCCTGATCGCTGTCCAGTAGTAGCGTGTGCAAATAGCATGCAGAAGACTAAGTTTCAAATCCCTTAGTGGTATCTGTTGCAGTCGCTGCTTTCAGAAAGAAGGAAATTCGATGGCCATTTAAAAAGTGCGTATAAGTTCACAAATTATTTATTTTACGGAATTTATTGAATTGACATTTGTGTTGTTTGATGATAATTTTTGGGTTTTCTTCCACACGAAATGAAAATATGGTGCATTTACCCCTAAATGTTCTCCTGGAAGGTAATCGGCACTCTTCATCAACCACCTTGGGCTGTTAGAGATATATATATAAATGGAAGTGGAACTCACTTCCGTTTATGTACAAAAAAAAAATGCATGACAGGAAGTAAATTATGTAAATATTACACCAATACATATTACAGTAAAATATATATTTATTTGTGATTTATTTGACATTTATTCAACTATATCATATGCAAATATATACATTCTAATATAAATTAGTTAGTACGCGTGTGCCACTGCGTACTTGCTGAAATTTATGACACAAGATCGTCAGTAGCATCTGATCAAACCCATAATTTCGTAGATTTATGTTAACTAGATAAAAAATAATTATAGTATCAAAAAAGTCAGTAGCTTCAGGCCGGAAAGCTTTGAATCTATCAATGGATGGAGGAAAGGAATAGTTCTTTCAAGCCAATGGAGGTTTCTTAATATTTTTCTAATAATGGAGACAATTATTAGTTTAATAATTATCCAATTATTAAATAATAGTTTTCCTAATAATGGAGTCAATAGTTTTCTTAATTTCCTATTCTATAGGAGAAAACGCAAAAATTGCTAGAATTATTATTTTCCGGAAGATCTTCTTGACAAACGGTTGGCATTATGGAATCAGATTTTTATTCTAGGTCCCCAGGTTGCAAGTTATATTCTAGGTGTTTTTATGAATTCAAAGAATTGTCAAGAAAAGGATCATCATTTTCAATACGCCAACATACCTGTAGATATTCAATTATAACAACTCTTGTTCTTGTGAATATATCTGCAACCCTATACTTTAATACTTCTTAACAATTTATGGCTTTTCAATAAAGGAAAGCCAGTGCCATTTTTTTTTTTTTTCAAAAACGTTGAATAGAGGAACAAATTAAAAAAATGTAATGTACATTTTTATAAAAAAATGATGCTATTGAACACAAACATACGAGTGTTTCTGACATAAATAAAACTGAAATTGTATAATGAGCGTGTAGGTCAACCACGCTCCGTGTAGAATGGTAAATATCCGGTTTAACAGCGGAAATGAACTGATCGATTCATAGTTAGTGGTGGTAATAATCTAATCAGATAGACGTCGCTTAAAGCTATTTTGAACAAAAAATATAAAAGTTAGTGAGGATTTTTTTCTTGTAGTTTTTATTTGAATATTGTTGTGATATAAAATTGTATATATTAAAAATTAAAATTCTTTTTATTGCAATTAAAATCCCCCTAAATGGCATTTCCACCCTTATAATTTCGTTCGTTTTGAATCCGACCAATTTAGTATTTACCAATTTTCCATTAAAAATGTTTTAATTAAAAATTTATGTAGCCATGCCAGTCATTTACAGTCTAATATTTACATATATAACTACAGCAAAATAAATAAATAAAATTGAAATAAAAATAAATAAAAATGAAAAATAGCAATATAATAAACTAGAAAAATAGGCATAATTAAAACTGTAGGTTTAGAAAAAAAGACGAAACTTAAAAATATATTTATGAAAAGGAATGTAAAGCGTATAGGGCGAAGAGGCAGCATAAAAATAAAAATAAAGTTTATACAATATATTCATATATAATATTTTTTTCTTAAACTTTATATAACCTAAGATATATATTGGCGTATTTCTATTTTTTGATGCATGTATTTGATTTTATGAATGAGAAAACTGATGAAGAAATTATTATGTTTAGTAATGATTAGGTCATCAAGTAAAGACGAATTATAACCATTATTGATGACTATATATTGAATATACTAGTATTAAAAACATTGCTTGAATTCAATGTCTAGCATGAATTTTCTCTAACAAAAAAAATAATAACAATTTCCTATTCTAAAATTCCTACACCAATATACCATCCATTTACAAACAAAACGCAGGCACATAAATGTAAATAATAATACACTAAAAAGAGAAAAAGAGGTATAATAAAAACTGTAGGTTAGGAAAGTAGACGAAACTGAAAAATATATGCATGAAAAGTAATGTGAAGCTTGTAGATCTTATAAAAAATTAAAATAAACTTTGTAGAATGTATTTATATAGGTTATTTATATTTCTTAAACTTTATATAACTTGAAATATCTATTGCACTATTTCTATTTTTGATGCATGTATTTGATGTTATGAAAACTGATGAAGAAATGATTATGTTTACTAATGATATCATTAAGTAAAGACAGATTATAACCACTATTGATAGCTGAAAGCACTATATACTGAATATACTAGTATTAACAACATTGCTTGAATTCATTGTCTAGTATGCATTCTCTCTAACAAAAAAAAATAATAACAATTTCCTATTTTAAATTCTTACACCAATATACCATCCATTTACAAACAAAACGCACACACATAAATGTAAATAATAATACAATAAAAGAGGTGTAATAAAAACTGTAGGTTAGAAGAAACTGAAAAAGTATATACATATATGGAAAGTTAGGTATAAGCCGTGCAGTGCGAAGAGACTCCACACAATACAAAATGGTTTATGGGCTTCATTTATATGGGTTAGGCCTATCGGTGGGCTTCCTGCACGTTGGGAAAGGTGATAAATGCGCATGTCATTGATTTTGTGGCCAATAAAAGGCGTGATTTATGCTATTGTCGGGCCCGCCATATTTTACATGAATCTTATCAGGCCAGTCGCCACTTTCCAACCTGCAGCGGATATTTATTATATATTCAAAAGTTAGATATTCTCCATTTTCCCTTCATTTGAAGGGTGCGGAGTTGAAAAAAAAAAAAAAAATTAAATTCTGGATCATATTCTGACGGTATGGAAATAAGGTGACGGGTTGGCTTGCTCCAGGGGATGCCGCGGACAGGGTTTATGCTGCAGACCTCCTCAGTCTCGTATCGTAAAGGAAGGATTCGGCTCTTTTTTTTTTCTTTTTCTTTTTATGGTTGATCGCTTTGTGGGTAGTGGTAATTGATTTCTATCGATGTTTGTTGGTTGGGTTTTGCATGTTTTTCTAGTTCGTTGTGGAAATAAAACATAGTTGTTTATTATTATTTTTTTTTATATGTCAATCTAAATCTATGTGCCTTTGAGTAAATTTTATGTAACAAAAACCAAGCGATGATATCCTTTAGTCCCAGTTTCGATTTAAGTATTAACCCACAATAGTGTTTTGAGATACGAGTTCGCTGATTTAGCTCGTAAGTGAAATAAATTTTGTTTATTAAAATTAATTGAAATAATATTACCACATATTTCGAATATAAGCCGATTTTCGTATAGGCCGAGAGAGGTAATTTTTTTTTCTTCATAAAAATTACCCAAAATTAAAATCCCGTATATAAGCCGAAAGGAAGGAAAAAAATTCCTGTAAATTTTACACACATTGCCATCAGGGTGAAAATGTTGCCAAGCCGATAAAACGAGGGGAATATTTTCCAATCAAATCGCTGTAAAGATAATGATTATTTGTGTGTGTGTGTAAAGATTGCATTCAAAACACACAAAAATTAAGTCAGAAGATTAAAGTAGTTTTTCTTTTCTATTTTTACATGTTAATTATTTAGGTATTCTATCATTATTTATAGTATACATTTTGGTACTTTTAGTAGCTGGGGAAAATTTCCAACGTTAGATTTTTTTATATCAACGATGCAAATGCAAACCAGCTCTATAAACAATTTCGAAAATAAAGCAAATCATTCTCATAAAATAAATAGCTCATTTTATCATGTTTTTCCTTTATAAATTTAAGAAATGCAGTAAACTAAAATAAAAAACGTGTGTTATTTGGCGATTTATCGCTTGTGCCCGGCTATGGAAAATACCAACGTTTATTGCGAGATATTGGGCGATACGTATTATAAGCCAACCTACTTAATTTTTTTTTATAAAAGTTACAAAAGTATCGGCTTATATACACGGAAATATAGGGTCATTCGTTACAACCCTCCAAAAACCATTACAATTTTTCAATAAGGTATCAATAATGAACAAATATTATATACAAACAAAATAAACCAAATATATACATACATTTAAAAGAGAATCTGAAGAAGGAAGCAGATGTTCATGGAGTTGATTAACTTATGGTATTAATTTTTGTTATAGTATTAATCGAGCGTGTAATTGTAAAATTTGACAGAAGAATCTGCATTCATTCATTTTTCGGTACAATATATGTTTAGGATAAATGTAGGTAGGCACTATGGTACACCATAGGTAATGATGTATCTGTCTTTCTGACGAATGTCCTCAGATCAGAGTACTCGATATTCGAAACCAACAATATTTGTTCTGGCAATCGCAGATTGTAATTTACAGTTGATGCTGATAGGAAAAATATTACATTCAACTAGAAAGTAGAGATAACGATTTTTTTCTATTTCTAATCACGAACACTTTGAACTATGGCTCGTTGGTAAAAACTGCTGGAAAAAATTTACTACAGCTGCAAATTGTTTTAAATTCTCTTCGTAAAAAAATCTCAGACACATACATGTCAGTGAAAACCAAAACTAAATACTCGCCTATAGCCAATCATAATTAAAAAACAAAGATTTGTAAATTAATCCTCTTACAGATGCTTTCAAGATAAGAGCAAAACAGACAGAGATAAAAATAACTGTTAAACAGTTAACAAACATTCAAGGGAAAGATAACTGACATTCTTCTTTCATTGTAAAGAAAAGTATTCCTATTCGAATTCATGAATCCTCCCTTTAAAAGAAATGGTATTTGAACTCAAGTTCTCTGCCTAAAGCATTCTCAATCGCTTTATAACACAAAAGCCATTTCAGTGAGAACCAAAACTAAGTACAAAAATAAAATCCCAAAAATGTACAAGTTAATCTTCTCACACACGCCTTGCACGAGGGCTGAAAAAAACGAGGCAGAGACAGAGAAAGGTATAATTGTTAACTAGTTTCTACTAGTTGTTAAGAGACTCCGCAAAACTGTTGGTTTCAAACTCTAAAAGAATTACCATAGCTGCAAATTGTTTCAAATTTCTTCGTAAAGCAATCTCAGGCACACTATACATTTCAGTGGAAACCGAAAGTAAGTACTCCTCTATGGCTGAACATAAATAAAAAACAGCGAACTTGCAAAAGCTTTCAAGATCAGAGTAAAAGTGACAGAGAGAAGAAGAATTGTTATACAGTTTACAAACATCTAGAGAAAGACAACTGGCATTCTTCTTTCATTCTAGAGAAAAGTATTCCTGTTCGAATGCAGGAAAAGCATTACTATAGCTGCAAAGTAATACCATAGCTGCAAAAGTATTACCGTAGCGCTCTTCGTAAAAGCAATCTCTCCAAAATTGTTACAATTATTGTTAAACACTTCACAAGCATTCTAGAGAAAGATAATTGGCATTCTTCTTTCATTGTACAGAAAATATTGCTTTTTGAATACATGAATCCTCCCCCTCCCCCCCAAATAAAATAAACAAAATAGTCTTTATGTGGTAATATGCTTTATATAATTAAACACTACTTGTAAATTAACTCTACTAAAAAGCTATTTTTGAAATTTTTGGGCATAACGTGACATCTAGTTGCAGAAAAACGCAACCTAAATCCGCAGGTGGCGCTCATTACAGTGATTGCTCACAAAAACGAAAAAAATCGATGATAACGTGAATAAAGTGTCCTCGCTGCTGGTGGAATTTTCCAGTTTTTCTCCCCCACGACGCACAAAAGGAAGGTAGTTACCTATAAAAATTCTATTGGAAGATAATGTCTTCCCCCTAATCGCCCGTCAATGGGGAGTTCACTGCTTATGTAAGTAGAGTAAGAGTACATTACAGATAGCTCAGTGAGGATACAGTGTCTCTAGTTACCCCATGCAGGTGCCTCTTAGTTAATGCTGGATTTGCTACATATCTAATGTTTTAAAAGCTATGACCTCAGGTCAAAGTGTTCAGCGTTCGTAAACAACAATAATCTAAATAAAATGTTTCAATTTAAAGGATTTAGATCAGCTAAAACTAGATGAATTAATGCTTCAATTTTGAAATACAAATAAGTAAGAAACTTTTTAATTTAATTTAAATTGGTTATTTAAATAAATGTTAATTGATGATTTTTTCCAAGTTCTACAATTGTAAATTTTCAAAGTTACGATTCATATTCATATTTCACCCCCCATCCTCCCGCCTTCCCTTAAAAAATGGTATATGAACACAAGTTCTCCGTAATTCCGTATTTTCAATCACTCAATAACACAAAAGTCATTTCAGTGAAAACCAAAACCAAAACTAAATACTCGCCTATAGCCAATCATAAATAAAAAACAAAGATTTGCAAATTAATCCTCTTACAGATGCTTTCAAGAAAAGAGTAAAACAGAGAGAATAATAATTGTTAAAATAGTTAACAAACATTCAAGGGAAAGATAACTGACATTCTTCTTTCATTGTAAAGAAAAAGTATTCCTTTTCGAATACATGAATACCTCCTTTAAAAAGAAATGGTATATGAACTCAAGTTCTCATCCTAAAACATTCTCAATCACTTAACAACACAAAAAGACCATTTTCAATGAGAACCAAAACTAAACACAAAATAAAAACCCAAAGATTCACAAGTTAATCTTCTTACACACGCCTTGCAAGAGGGTGAAAACGAGACAGAGACAGAGAGAGAGAGTAATAATTGTTAACTAGTTTCTACTAACATAACATAAAACTAGTTTCTAAACAAAAGAATTGCCAATGCAAATTTTTCAAATTTTTGTCTAGAGAAAAGTATTTCAGTTCGAATGCACGAAAAAACTTTTACATATCTGAACAAAATAAAAACTGTTTTGCAAATTAATCCACTTGCAAAAGTACAGCAATTTCAGACACACTTGTTATACATTTCAGTGGAAAGAAACTAAATACTCCATTCTGTAGTAAAGGATAGATAAAAAAAAAGATTTGCAAATTAATCTCTTACAGATGCTTTCAAGAAAAGTGACAAAAGAATAAAATAATTGTTAAACACTTCACAAGCATTCTAGAGAAAGATAATTGGCATTCTTCTTTTTCATTGTACAGAAAAGTATTGCTTTTTGAATACATGAATCTCCCTCCCCCCTCCTTCCCCTTAAAAAAATGGTATATGAACACAAGTTCTCTCCGTAATTCCAGCATTCTCAATCACTCAAAAACACAAAGTCATTTCAGTGAAAACTCAAAACCAAAACTAAATAAAAACCTATAGCAAAGATAAATAAAAAACAAAGATTTGCAAATTAATCCTCTTGCAGATGCTTTCAAGAAAAGAAACAGAGAGAATAATGATTGTTAAAATAGTTCACAAGCATTCTTTTTCTTTTTCATTGTACGGAAAAGTATTCCTTTTCGAATACATGAATCTTGAGTTCATATGCCCTTTCTTTTTAAAGGGGGGGACATTCTTTTAAAGCCCACCTCCCTTTAAAAAAAATGGCATATGAACTCAAGTTCTCATCGTAAAACATTCTCAATCACTTAACAACACAAAAAGACATTTTCAATGAGAACCAAAACTAAACACAAAAATAAAAACCCAAAGATTCACAAGTTAATCTTCTTACACACGCCTTGCAAGAGGGGTGGAAAACGAGACAGAGACAGAGAGAGAGAGAGAGGAATAATTTTTAACTAGTTTCTCAAACATAACATAACTAGTTTCTAA
Source organism: Caerostris extrusa (assembly GCA_021605095.1). Lineage (NCBI taxonomy): Eukaryota > Metazoa > Arthropoda > Arachnida > Araneae > Araneidae > Caerostris > Caerostris extrusa. The sequence continues at coordinate 11,968 of BPLR01012052.1, read as the reverse complement.
ACATTGTCAATCATTTTTCTCTAGATGTTTGTTTAGAGAAAAGTATTTCTGTTCGAATGCACGAAAAAATTTTTACATAGCCGCAAACTGTTTTAAATTCTCTTCGTACAGCAATTTCAGACACACTATACATTTCAGTGGAAACCAAAACTAAATACTCCTCTGTATTTGGATAGATAAAAACAAAGATTTGCAAATTAACTCTCTTACAGATGCTTTCAAGAAAAGTGACAGAGAGAATAACAATTGTTAAATAGTTCACAAACATTCTAGAGAAAAGTATTCCTTTTCGAATACATGAATCCCCACCTCCTTTAAAAGAAAATGGTATATGAACTCAAGTTCTCTCAAAGCATTCTCAATCACTTAAAAACATAAAAAGCCATTTCAGTGAGAACTCAAACTAAACACAAAATAAAAACCCAAAGATTTACAAGTTAATCCTCTTACACACGCCTTGCAAGAGGGGTGAAAACGGGACTGAGACAGAGAGAGAGGGGAATAATTGTTAACTAGTTCACAAACATCTAGAGAAAGATGATTGTCATTCTTTCCTTCTAGAGAAAAATATTCCTGTTCGAATACAGGGGAAAAAATTACAACAGCTGCAAATTGTTTCAAATTCTCTTCGTATAGCAATCTCAGTCACAATATACATATCAGTAAAAACCAAAACTAAATACATCTTTATAGCTAAGCATAATTAAAAACAAAGATTTGCAAATGAATCCTCTTACAGATGTTTCCAAGATAAAAGAAACAAACAGAAAAATAATTGTTAAATAGTTCACAATCATTTTAGAGAAAGATAATTGACATTTTTCTTCCATTCTAGAGAAAAGTATTCCTTTTCAAATACACGAATCTTCCTCCCATCCCCCTTCCCTTAAAAAAAAAAAATGGTATATGAACTCAGCAAAGCATTCTCAATCACTTAAAAGCACAAAAGCCATTTCAGTGAGAACTAAAACTAAACACAAAATAAAAACCCAAAGATTTACAAGTTAATCCTCTTACACATGCCTTGCACGAGGGGTGAAAAACGAGTCAGAGACAGAGAGAGAGAGAGAGGAATAATTGTTAACTGGTTTCTCAAACAAGAGATCCGCAGAAACTGTTGGTGTCACGGGTGCGAAATGTATATAAATGAACTGTTGACAGGCGAGCGGTGTGAACGCGAGACCTTGTGACCTGAGACGAAGAATGCAGTGCAGTCTTAAATGCCGCCATATATCAGTCAAATGGAGCTCTCACTTAGCAAGGACAAACTAGCCCACTGTAGTAACTGGCAGCTGCCTAGGCTGTATGGGGGAAAGGCGTCTTGAGAATATGAGGCTCATTTCAGATTATGCAATGTAGTGTTGCAATTTTTATAGGCTTTTATTATGTAATAGTGCGCTTTGATATAGCTGTTCAGGACTTTTTTTTTTGTTGTTATTCATGGTAGGCTTTATTAGCTGTAATATGCTTGACTTGTAAAAGCATTATATTATACGGCGCAATATATCTTTAACAATGCAAAATACAGGAGATTTTTTTGAAGGTTATTTAGCTAGAATAATTTTTCACAAAATAACACAAATTGATATTATTACTTTTTTATAATGGCTTAGTTTCAATGACCAACAATTAAACAAAGTAGTCTTGATGTGATTATTAGTAATGTCTTATAATATTAAACACTACTTGTAAATTACCACTACTAAAATACTACTTTGAAATTTTTGGACATAACGTGCACAGCTAGTCGCAGGAAGACTCAACCTCGAATCCGCTGATGGCGTTCATTGTAATCATTGCTTACAGAAAAAAAGAAACACGATGACAATATTAATAAAGTATCTCGTTGCTGGTAGGAATTTTCGAGTTTTTCTCGCACACGACATACAAATGGAGGTAGTTATCTGTAAAAACTCTATTGGAAGATAATGTCCTGCTCGACTTTTGTTGGTTGCTCACGACATATGTAAGTAGAACACAAAGCCCACTGATATTAAAATAATAATAATAATAATTGTGTCGAAACAAGAGTGATGGTTTGAAACTCAACAAACGATGCCAATCCGAAAGCTTCAGTATGTATTCCGTTAATATGCACGATAAATCCCTAGATTGGAATTTTTTTTTGTTGGGCCCAAGCTGCACTCCAGGTTGTTCCCGGTTTCCCTCCTGTCCGTTCAAATTTACGTGGGGATTTACGTTACCAGATTTTCTTAAATAGCCAGTAGAATCAGTATCGTGTTTGCATCAGAGGGTGTTTTTTGACCGAAGATGAATTGAGCCCCAATTATTTCAAACAGACGCCCAATTATTCCAAACTTTTTATTTTTTTGATTTCGTCTTACCACATTTACTACATGGAATTACTGAACATTTTCAACATCAAATATGTTTTCAGCATGATGAAGCTAACCTCCTATTTTAATCAATATGTTCAAAAACATCTAAATCTCGTCTTTCTTGAACGATCAATGGATAGAGATAAACTTATCATATGGCTGTCACGATCACCAGACTTGCACCCATTTTATATTAAAAGTCTTGAATACGAGATTCGTGCAATCCCCGATGAAAACTTTGTAGAGTTGTTGAGCATAGAATACGGATTTGTGACAATCCTGGATGTTTCAACGTGCCGATCGTTATGGTTACGCTATTATATTGCTGCTGACAGTAGATTTGATCAGCTTTTGTAACATTTAGTATACACATTTTATGAACCTGTTTTATAAATAAATGCCACGGTTTTTTTTTTTTTTTTTCTGCCAGGGCTTGCCAGCACACAATTCGTATGCTCTAATAAGTTTCTATAAAAAAAAATTAATCTGTGTTGGTATGCCTGATAAGCCTTTTAAAGTTCGTTAGAAAATTTTTTGAATTTCCTTATATATAGAACACATCATCATCAGTGCCGCAACAGCCAAAAGATGGGCCAAGGCCGTCTGCTCGCTGGCAGATTTCTAGACAGTAGATGTTTTCTTATTTTTTATGCGGTATTGTGGTCGACCCTACGCCAAACGTTTAACAGTCATATTAGACTGGAACCTACGATTTAAAGTGGATTCCGTACCCTACAAATATCCATGGCACTGCCGGGACTCGAACCCGAAAGCAGTGACACCGAGAGCTATTCACTCGGCCATCAGGCCCCTATGTAGAACTATTCTATAATATAAATGCTACTGTTTAGTGCTATTATTATGCCTATTTTTATTAAAATAATGAAGATATTGGGCATATTAAATGAAGGAAATAAAAACAATTCTGATTTTTTTTTTTTTTTTTTTTTTTTTTTGTCATTTAAAAATAGTTTAGGCTTCGTAATTATTTTTTCCTGACTAAAAAAAAAAAAAAAAGTTCTCTTTCGTTTGCAAAGTATTTTTTCAAAAATGGAACTTTTTTTCCTCTAAGTATATTTTCGTATCGTATCAAAAATATAGAAAGAAAAAAAAAAAAAAAGAAAACTTTTTGTTTTTGGGAATGAAACAAAGTTTTGCAACCTACGGATTAAAGTTTTTCGTCGTCTACGTTAAACGATTAGATATAATTAAAAATTTCAAACAAAGGCCTTTTATTCTTATACTTATCTATTTAATGCTAATACCTTTATTGTTTTATAAAAATACCATTATATATATATGCATATAAACAATAGGTTGAATTTAGGATTTTTTTCTTTCACGAACTTTATGAAATTTTTTTAATACTTTTTACAAAAATTAATAGATTACAAGTATATTAGTATGTTCTCCTTTTTTTTTTTTTTTTTTTTTTGTCTTAATTCGGAGAAACAATATAATGCAAAAACATTTTTTTTTTTTTTTTACTTTCAGGTATTTTGCGATAAGAAGATTAAACTTAAAATATGCTTATTTTAGCATAGTTTTCTATAATATATAGATATATTAGATATTTATAGATATAGATATATTATATGTCTGCAGTATGTATACACACAATGAATACAATTTTTTTATTAATTGGTATACAATTATAATTCAGTAATTTTTATAAAAGATGAAAAAAAATAATAATAATAAGATGTTCATTTATTTTTGTAACGTGGGCATTAGCTGCTAAAACAGTGCTTTTCAATTCTCAATTTTTTTTTTTTTTTTTTTATATTCATGAATTAATCTTTGTAATCCTATTATATACGAATTTATTGAAGGAATTAAATAATATTTTTTGGAAATAGATTTTTTTTTTAAATTAATATTTTTTGTAAGTTTTGTTTTGCCACGAAGTCAAAACTTTTAAAGTGTCTTAGTATTAATCCATTTTCGTCCTAAACTCGGAAAATTTTTTTTAGATTAATTCTGTATTGTTATGGTTAAGTGATAAAACATTACATTTAAAATGTCAGGAATTTTGATTTTTGAGGTTTGGCAGACCATATTGATGTTATAAAGATACAAAAAAAAATAAATTAAAATAATTATAAATTAAAAATATTAATAATAATTAAATAATATTTTGTAAAAATATTTTTTAAAAAAATCTTAAATATTTTACATAAGATTTATTTTGCCACGAATTCAAAACTTTTAAAGTGTCTACTCCATTTTTTTCATAAAATCTAAAAGTTTTGGATTATTCCTTTATTGTTACTATTAAGTGATAAACAATATGCTTAAATGTTAATGCATGACATTTTATTGATTGCCATGATTTTTAGGATTAGATCATTTTGATGTTAAAAATAATTAAATTAAATGAAAATAAATAAATAAATGAATAAATATAAATAAATAAATAAATGAACAAATATAAATAAATAAATGAATAAATAAAATAAATAAAAATGAAATAAATAAATAAATGAATGAATGAATAAATATAAATAAATAAATAAATGAACAAATATAAATAAATAAATAAAAGTAATTAAATAAATATAAATAAATAAATAAAATTATAGTTTTAAAGGAATTTTTTTATTAATTGTTTATCACATTTCTTTTCAATTAAAATCAAATTTACGTTTTTAACTACTAATTAAACTTCGCACTCAAATATTGAATCAAGAATATTTATTTGTGTTTTACTAGCAGATTCTTTTGTTACAATACTTTTGTTCCTTTTACATGAAAAATGTAAGATTATCGTTCTATAATAATGATAATAATAATAAGAATTTTGCAGGCCTCTTTTTTATGACTTAACAATAAAAAATTTATTCGAAACATATTTAAACAGAGAAATAGTATTCAAAAACCATTAAGCAACAAGCCAACTTCCCACTTTAAATGATGCCGAACCTTTAGTGTTAATACGGAAGATGCGTACGAAAAATCTGTAGGCCGGAATTTTCTTCCCTTAGATTAGAGGAGACAAAAAGAGTCTTTGATTTGGTTTGTCGATCTACTGTCATTTTTTTTTTCACACTTTAGGCTAATTAGACCGGTACCAACAATTTAACGGAGATTCCGAACCCACTAACAACCATTCCTGCCACCGCCAGGATTCGAACCTCAAGCCTATGATACCAAAGGCCAGAGAGCTAGCCAAATGGATATCAGGTCGCTATGTACAAGAGGTTTGGTTTGTCGCTCTATTGTCATTTTGTTTACACTTTTTAGGGGACCTACAATTTAAGAGGACAACTGGACTGGGACTTGGACTACAATTTAAAGTGGATTCCGAACCACTAACAAATGTTTCTGCCACGAGTTGGATTTGAACTCAATGCCTATGATACCAATACCTATGATACCTATGATACCTATGATACTCAATGCCTATGAACAAGCCTATGATACCAAAGGCCAAAGCTCTAGACAATAAACTATCAGGCCGCAGACAAAGAGGAAAATGCAAACCTCAGACTCCCCTATTATTTTAAAATTATTGTTGCAAAATGTGAATGTAGTGTAGTCAGCTCGCATGGGATTTGAACTCTTGATTACGCTGAACCTGCTACATTTCTGCCTTTGTAATGCCAAATTGCCCGGCATTGGAACACAACAACACTTCCATCTCTAACAATTTTCCCTCCCCAAACACTGTAGCAGATGAGTCTCATAATCTGCGGGGGTGATCACTCAGAACAAAAACCATTTTTTCCCTCCCCCTTCTTTTCCAGCGAGGGGTGCGTGCGGAAGCGAAATAATTCACGTGCGTGGAAGACCCACCCACGCCCGTCGGTCATTAAAATGCGCATCGCCCTTCTAATGGCCAGAATCGACGCTCTCGTGACTCTAACGAGTCATTCGAAATCTGTTAGACATGAGAGAATGGCCAATGTCCGACTCGTGATAAAGCCCGGAACGGTTCGAGTGGGTTATGGAGCGGAATGAAGATCTTTCCCAGAAAGGGGGGCGAGTTAAGGGGGGAAGGGAAGTAATGAAAGATGCAAATATTATTCCGGTGGTTCTTTTATATCTTTTGGAAATAAGATTTTTAGAATAAATAACAGTTGTTTTGCGTAGTACCTAATTTATTTGATGAAATTAGGGCATTGATCAATACAATAGAAAACGAGTAGTAGATAATAATAATAATAATAATAATAAAATAAAACATAGAAATACAGTAAATCAAATCAACTATTTACAGTATTCTGCTGTCCTACTACATGTAGACCTTACAAAGAATAATATTACTCTATTATCCTATTAAATATCGAACACTTTGTAATTCTCTAAAAACTCTTTTATAGGATTATAGGACTATCAAAATTTTGACATGCTAGCAATCAATGCGATCTAAAACCATATAAAAGTATATTGGGTTGGCAAGAAAGTGCGTTCGGTTTTTACCATGCACTTAAATAGTGAAAGCCGAAAATTAATTTCTTTCAAATCCTTTATATAAAACAATCATGTAAAAAGATAGTAAGTATATCAATTTAACTATTTACTGTAATCCAGTGCCCTATTAAAACTAAACCACCTCTATGAAGAATTTTTTTATATTATAAAAGATAGCAAAGTTTAAATAAGTCAACTATATGTGCAATAAAATCTACAATCTCTCTTATATACAGAAGACAACAACATATAGACAACTGTATATAGACAGCTGTATATAGACAGCTGTACTTAATCTCTTGCATTTCTCTAAAAAAAACTTTTACATGAGATTATAGAATCTTTCAAAGTTTGGATAGACTAACAATCTTACAATAGAAAACAATTTAATATAGTGAAAACCGAAATTACTTTATTTCCATCCCAATATATAAAAAAAAAAATCACTTAAAAGGATAGTATATCAACTTAACTATTTACAGAACTCCAATATCGTATTCAATCGCAACCAAATTATAAGAGTTACCAAAGTTTAAATATGCGAACAATAAATGCAATGCAAACTACAATTTCACTTATACCGAGAAGACTTAAATCTTGAAAACTTAGACTTAATCTTACTTTGACTTAAATCTTGAAAAGCTTTTTTTAATTCCATGAAAATTTTTTATAATTAAAAATTCAACATCATGAATTTAATCAAGATATTGAAATAATATCATGTGAGAATTCAAAGAAAACTGGCAGAGTTAACTTACCTTCTGAACTGCTTACGTGATTGATGCTTCGATCTAACTAGATAGATATAACTATTTTTGTTCCTTTAAATACATGAAATAATCTTGTATCTTTATGAGTATCATTGCTTACAACTAATCATGAAATATGACGCCATTTAAATGAAAATGTTTTGAAAAATTACGAGAAATTCAAATGATTATTTATTACAAATTAGTGAACTGTAATATAAATGAATTAACATCTAAAATTGCAATTAATGCACTATTTACGGAGTATAACAAAATAAATATATAATGATTATAAAGCTCATGAAATACAGCGAAACATTAATCCAAAAGCCACAATCTTAAAGTAAAAATATAAAAACTTTAATATCTTGTTGGATTCTACTATATTTTACTCAGGCAATTTTTAGCTTTTAATAAATTAAAAGCACACAAGCAATACGCTTATCTCGTGAATATGTGACAAAATAAATAAATAAACTCACGATTTGCTCTATTGAACATTAATAGACAATTGTCTAAGATATAATCCTTTAAAAGTACATAGATATATACTAATATAAATCTTGACTGTGAGTAAAAATTGAAACATAATACGGTTCAACATATTATATTCATGAAGTAAAGGTTTTCTAATAATGAACTTGCGTAGGTCTTCATATCTGTAAGAGGTATCGAAAGAGATTTTAGAACCTAAATTAGTCTCGGTTTAGAAAATAATTAGGCAATCGTGAGCCGAAAGATATATTTTTTGAGTAGGTTTATATTAAGTATTTTTCTTTCTGTAATGATTTTCGTATAAGTATGGTTGTGAAGCAATTTATGTGGGAAATAAATACACAGGTATTGCGTATAATTATTGTTTATCATTATGGTTCCATTGCATCGTTTTAGCTCTTTATGTAACGCATTTATAAGTATTAAGCTTGTATTTCTTATACTTGTACGTTTATGTTCATATTCAGACATTTCAATTACTTTTCGGCGAATTATTTATAATTCTGTGTGATGCATATTAAAAATAATAATATCTTAAAAATAATTTAAAATATATACTCGTAAATAATTATATTTATATTTAGTTAAACATGATTTAAGAACATGATTATATGGAAATAACTGGAATTTGAAGCTCTGTTATCTTAAAAGTCCTCTGTTGTTAAAAGTGCTTGGTATTTTTCGTTCAGTCATCACAAAAGAAATTAAAATAAATTGGTCGTTTTATGTGAAAAGCACGTATTTCCACTTTGAATGAAAAAAAAAAATTTTTCTGATTGAAAAACGCATATTAAAGGTGGCATTTTGTACTGGCTAAAAATTTTTTTGTTGAATTCCAGCCTAAATGATAACTTTAAAAACTTAAATATTCAATGCTTAAATAAATTATTTTCCTATAAAATGATTCAAATGTAAAAAAAAAAAAAAAAAATATGTTTTATAGTAGTTATTTATTTTTTGTACTTTATTTAAACAGACTTTACTCATTTAGTAAAAAGAAAACCCCCTGATTAACAAATGGAGGAAAATGTAATAACAATTTTTTCATTGTTATTTTAAGTTATATTCTTCTAATATTCTAATTCTTCTAATAATATAATTTCTTCTTCTTCATTGACGCTCGGCTTGATGGTAAATTGGCTAGCATCTAGCCTTTGGGGCTTCAGATTCGTATCCTGGCGGTGGCAGGGATATTTGTTAGTGGTCTCGGTCTAATTAGTCTAAAGTATGCAAAAAATGACCGTAGAGCGACAAACAAACCAAATCTTCATTGACATAATAGCCTCTTGGTGGTCCAAGGCCGTCTGCTTACTGGCAGATTTCGAGAGAAAAGATGTATTTCTTTTTTACGGGTAGGGTTTGTTAGCCCTACGCCCAATGGTTTTATAGGTTAAAAATGGATTCCGAACCACTACAAACACCATGGCACATCCGGAAGTCGAACACAAAACCTGTGACACCGAGCCACAGACACACTTGGTCATCTGGCCAGGTATAATTTACTGAGAAATATTAAGTGATTTATTAATGCAGTATATAATAATGTAATTAAAAAGTTACTAAAGAAGTAAATAACATATATACATAAATTATTATTTACATATTTTCTAGAATCCTTTCTAAAAAAAAAAGCAAAAGATAAGATTTGTAATGAAAGTATTTTTTATATAAAATATTTTTACATGATAGCTACTACCTAGTAAAAAAAAAATTAAGTTGAAAAAGGACAATACAAATACAAGAATTGTCAAAGATTTCTGTCCAACATTCATTGCATTGTTGGCGAAAGCAATCGCCCAACTCGGAATCGACAATCGAAAAATATTATTCGAAGCCATCGACAAAAGAAAAAACTTCCTCTTAACAAAAAAAAAAAAAAAAAAAAACTACATAAAAGAAAAATGGAAGATAAAGAAAAGTAAAAAAAAAAATAATAATAAAAAAAATATTTTTCCACGGTCCGCATGCTATCACTGTCGCCGACAATCGTATGCTACAAACTCTTCAAAGATAAAAACGATCTCTGTCAAGATTTCAAATTCACGCTTCTATACCTGTCACAAATGTTGGCAGTTGAAGGCCCTCCCCCCCAGTGTGTACCCCCTGGCCCCCTGTGACCTTGAAGGCAGTGATAGCCCATTTTACCACTGGAAGCGCAAAACTGCTCGGGTGTCAATTGGCTTCCAAAAGATCTCGGACCTCCCTTGCCACCATCTTTTTTTTTTTATTCTTTTTTACATCCACCCCAGTAAACTACTACTACTACCATTATTATTATTTTGTAATTTTCATCTTTTCTTAGTATGGAGTATGAGGCATGGCTGAGTGATCATGATCTGAACGATGTCTTCTACCATGTTTCGGCCATTGTTGGGAAAAGTGACGGTTCGAAGTTGACTTGACCTAGTTGCTTTTTTCTTTTTTTCTTCTTCTTCTTTTTAGTTCGCAGTTTCTTCGCAGTAACGTGTATCGACAGATGGATGATTTCTGGCCTGCGATGAGATGGAATGAAAGTGACGACATCGAAGTTTCCACTCCAGAAATTAATTGATGTAACAAGTAGCGCTAATTATCATTTTGAAGAGTCACCATCCAGGTAAGGAAGGACTCGAGACCTACTGGGTGGTCTGGGTGTAGTGAGAAAAGACAAACAGTAACGGAATTCTGGAATGTACGACTTTTTTATAAAAGAAGGAAAAAAAAAAAATGAGCACAATTGTAAACAGTATCACGTCGGGTAATTACAACTTGGGCGGGAGCGGGACTCGTTTTATAATTACTTCTTACATTATTCAAAAAGAGAATCTTAGAACTCTTACGTGTTTGTCATAATATGATTAATTCAATTTACTATTAGATGGCATTGAAATTGTATTAGTATAATTATAATTGAATAGCAAAAGATTTTACATAATGAATTTAATAAGGATTGCAGATTAATGAAGTGACAATTGTCAAACGTATGATATCAAGAGCGAACTCACGTTTTCCCTAGAATAATAAAAAAAGAGCACAAAATATTTGTTTTTAGTTCAGAATTAAAAACTGATTTTGGCTCGAGTTTGAACGTGGTGTCCCGATACAAATACATACGTATGACAAATATGACATACGTATTTAGCTGGGATTACAAATAACACGTTGCTTCTCACACATGTTTTGGATACTTAAGACATTGAATCATATGTTTGTAAAACAGGGATAAAAATGACAGTTATCAAGTATGATATCACGAGGCGAAATCATGTTGGTCTTAGAATAATTTTTAATTTTCGCACGAGTTTATTCGTGATGTTCCGAAGAGATGAGATACGTATATATAAGTTAAAATGAGATACGTATTAAGTCGGGATAATAAGTAACCCACAGCTCCTCGCACATCTTTTTGGATATTCAAAAATTGAGTCATATTGTTAATAAAAAACAACCTGAAATCGGGAAAGAATGAAAGTTATCAAACGTATGATATCACTAGCAAATTCGTATTTTCTTATTATGAAAGGGAGCACAAAAGACTAGTTTAAGTCCAGAATTAAAACTAATTTTGAGCGAGTTATTTCGTATTGTTCCGCAGAGATACAAACATATGCATTAAATCGGGATTACAAATGACACATAGCTTCTCGCACATCTTTTGGACACTTAAGGACATTGCGTCATAAGTTTGTAATATAACATGAAATTGGAATAGGATGACAGTTTTCCAACATATGATACACGAGTGAATTTATGTTTGTCTTAGAATAATAAAAGGGAGTACAAAAAGTCTAGTTTTAGTCCAGAATGAAAAATTAATTTTCGCACGAGTTTATTCGTGGTGTTCCGAAGGGATACAAATATGTGATACATATTTAGTCGGGACAATAAATAACATGCAACTCCTCTTACATCTTTTGGATGCTGAAGGACATTGAATCATATGTTTGTAAAACAGCATGAAATAGGGATAGAATGGCAGTTACCAAACGTATG
>BPLR01012051.1:0-57466 GCA_021605095.1 Caerostris extrusa | reverse complement strand
GTTGTATATTGCTTTGGAATGCAATGTTGTAATATGCGTTTTTTAAATGATATGAAGGAGATATTTGATAGTTAAGAAAATAAAAATTTCTCTTCAATTACTTCGTAGGAATATAAGGCATAAAAACAATTGGCTAATTAATTTTGATTTCAAAATAATAATTTTTCTACTGTTTTAATGGTTCTACAATATATTACTGAAAATATCATTAAATCCTTCTTTTTAAAATTGTTGCTCTCATTTCTTGGTCTTGAAAATCTTGCCTTCCAAAAATTACAATCTAAATTATTAATACGCTTTTATTAGTTTCATCTGTATGTATGTTTATATGTATGTAACTGATTCTTTGGGCTCGGTTTTGCCCTACTTTAAGCGATTAGATTTCAATTTAAACGTTGTAGACTTATCAAGGACCGACGAAAATAAAATATTTTTATAAGTTTATTATCTCACCATGATTAGGATCGCCAGGATGAGTGATTTTATTTTAACAATTTAACCCATGTAGTACATGAAAGTACCTATGACATTCAAACGTACGTGGGACAGCAGCACAACGGATAACGCGCCTGACGCTACGGATCAAGGAGATTCTCTGTTCGAATCCAGGCTGGCTCGACATATTCGCATTTAGCCTTTGTTTTACTTACAATTAAATTATTGTAACTGTAGTTCCAGTCCTCGTACCGGGACCTCATTTAAATATTATAGTTTAAAACGCTAAAAAACATGCTTTTAGAGTTAATCAAACTAAAAGTAAAAAATAATTAATAGTTTAAAAAATTAAAGAAACACGCTTTTAGAGTTAATCAAACTAAAAAATAATTGTTAACATAAGAATAAAAACGATCTGACGAGAAAATGAATGTCACCGTTCTTAAAAGCGTGGGGTGCTCGATATCAATCGTCATAATTTTTCACTAGTGTCATTCCGAAATGCAGAGTTAGTTTAAAAATGTCATACAAAGAACCCCACGCTTTTAGAACAATGGCATTCATTTTCTCCTCTTCAGTTTTTTTAAACTATTCATTTATTTTAATCTAGAAAACCAAAACCTCTTCGTAGCTGTGAAACATTCACACACATTTATTGTTTGAATTAAAAGACTGAAAATCATTGTTTTCATCCATCCTGACGAAAACAAAGAATTAGCATGTACAAAGCTTTTTATATTAAATAAGTTAGCGTTAGGTAGGATGTGGAAATTGAGATACCAATTAAAAGATTTATGCACATATTTTCACTCTAAAAAGTGATTGCATTTGCCTGTTTTAAATGTGATAATGATCTAAAATGATCATAAACACAAAACTTCCTTGAACATTTATAACCAATTGTTTTGATAAGTTACAGATCTTCAATATAAATAATCATTTATAAAATAAATATATTTGAATTATATACTTATATGACGACATTATATATATATAGGGGGTTAGTAATATATACTATGCTATAATTTTTCAGTAATGTGTATATTAACAATTATAAAATACATTGTCATTTTTTAAAGGGCAACATAAAATTACCATACGAAAAACATGAAGAAATACATTAGAATATTATTATTATTAATAACCATTTTTTAACAGAAAATTTATGGTGAGATTTTAAATTAGATGAGCTAAATTTAAAAGTATGAAAATTCCAAAACAATTGAAATGTTGAAATAATTAAGATACAAATTCGAATAAATAAGAAATTCCTTCAGATACATTATTAATAATTTTATCTACGTTTTCTTTAATCTTAACCAGATTTTGCAATCTTTTTAAATGTAATAGTTGCAAAATAAATTATTATTAGAATAATTACAATAATAAATATTATCTTTATGAGAATATATTTATGCGAAAGAATAATTTTTTTGGTATATATTTCAAAGCAAATCAGCTTAGATAAAAAATTATAAACCGAATATTCCAACAAATGGTAATACACATGATAATAGATCTAAAAAATTGTTATATCTCCAATTCCACATGTACACAACAAACAGCGTTTTATCTAAAAGAACTTTTAGTGTATCTGTGGCAGAATTGCATTTCTTATAAAAGATAAGAAAGTAGGCATTTTTTATGGCATAAAAGCCAATTGTGGTCTTGCTGTGCCAAGCAATAATTTATATATCAGATTTACTTAAAATGCATATACTGAAAGACGATTCACAAAATTATATATTGGTTGAAGAAAATGTAAGTAATTAAACTGATGTTAATATTAAATTAATCAGGAATCACAGTTTAAATAAATGTTTAAATGTGACGTTGTTTAGATACACAAAGACAGTTATACCCATTCTGTGTTCTAAATAATTAGATAGTTTATAAAAAAGTTGTCAAAAGATTAAATGAGTTATGGATGAAAAGATAAAATACTTTAATATCTGTAGAAATATTTAAGCGATTAAAAATATGATTCAAAAATGAAGTAAAATTACATTGAGTGTATATATTTGAAAATTATATTCTATTTCATTTGCTTAAAATAAATTGGTGAAAGTTGTTAACACACAACAGTTACCATGTCATAAACTTAAAATTTAGAAATGTAATTCAATTTAAATATTTATCAATCTGAATTCATCCTTTGTGATTATATTTTCATCCCATCCTATTATCAGAGATACCAGTCGCTGACATAAAAGCAGATGATTATCCTAATTTGGATTCTACTGTAGATTCGATGCTGCTGAACATTGTTTTTGGTGCCTTAAGGCAAGCGCTGCACAGACATTACTCACTTTGCATTACCCAGGGGGCGCGTGTAACTTGAAGATAAGCCACGAACGCGGAGTAACAATGCCCCCGAAACGCTCTACGATCCTATTAGACAAGGGACATACGGTTTAAAGTGGATTCTGAATCTCTACAAACATCCATGGCACCGCCGGGACTCGACCCCGAAACCTGTGGTACCGAGCGCCAGAGCGCTAGCCACTCGGCCATTCAGGCCCCTGCTGCTGAACATACCTTTTAAATCTTTTGTAGAAAGTATTCTGTATTTAAAAATTCAATTTATGTTTATATTTTCTTTGCGCTTTTAAGGTTAAATGTTCTTTTGAATTTAGTTTAGGACGTTTTGTTAATTTTGGACATTAGGTTTAAACCAATAAGAATATTAATCTAAAATGGCTTTGATGATGCAAGTTTAAGGTTGATGCAATAAGTAGATTCAGTATACTTGGTCAATTTAGTAAATAGATTCAGTATACTTGGTCAATTTAGTAAATAGATTCAGTATACTTGGTCAATTTAGTAGAAGATAGATTCAATTTAGTAAATAGATAGCATACTGGTCAATTTAGTAAATAGATTCAGTATACTTGGTCAATTTAGTAAAATAGATTCAGTGTACTGGTCAATTTAGTAAACAGATTCAATATACTGGACAATTTAGTAAATAGATTCAGTATACTTGGTCAATTTAGTAAATAGATTCAGTATACTTGGTCAGTAAATAGATTCAATATATTTATTCAGCGAAGGAAGTAACTTTAGTCCGCGCAGTAAGTAGATTCAATATTTTTGGTCAGAGAAGGGAAGTAACGAATTCAGTTTTTGTTGTAGTAGACACATTATTCCAATAATAATACTGTCAGTCATAATGGATACAGCACATGTAGGCGAGATTTTTTAGTTTAGTTTTGATTATTTCTGTATTTTTTATGATGCCCGATAAGAATTACCTGAGGAACTTCATTTCTTTCCAATGATCAAAATCATTTTGAAAATGAAGGAATTTGGATTTACACATTTAGTAAGATGTCACTGGGTAAGAACAATTTGCAAAAAGAAAATGCAACTTTTTGTATTCAATGTAACAGTACTATAATGCCGGTATTTCTATTAAGTAAGGATGGAAAGATAGCAAGGCAATTAAGAATTCAACTCTAAGAGTACTTAGAAGGATGGAACAGAGCAAAAAAAAAAAAAAAAAAAGAAGAAATAAAAGATCAATACAATTAAGCAATCCAATACTAAAAATAAGTAAATGCAATGAACTTACAAAAATAAAAGCGAACAATAACATTTGTACACTTCGATATAGCAAATAAGGGCAAGTTTGGGAGTTTTGATTATAGAAGGAAAATAAGAAGTCAAAAGGATGAAGGTAAAATCACTGAAGCGTCTTGGGTGTGTTATGCTATCTAAAGAGGATGTGTACTCTAAAAAGTGTAATAGGGAATAAAATACAAGATAATCAAACGTAATTTTATTTGGATTTAGAACAATCCATTCATTTAAATATATATATATTTTGAATCCTAGGCTTGAATGGAAGAGTGGCTAGCGCTCTGGCGCTCGGTACCACAGGTTTCGGGTTCGAGTCCCGGCGGTGTCATGGATGTGTAGTGGTTCGAATCCACTTTAAACCGTAGGTCCCGGTCTAATATAATCGTAGAGCGTTGCGGGGACATCGTTATTCCGCGTCCGTGGCTTATCTTCAAGTTACACGGGCCCCTGGGTAATGCAAAGTGAGTAACGTCTGTGCAGCGTTTGCCTTTAGGCATCTGGGGCGACGTCCATGTCGGTTTGCCAGCTGCATTGGAATAAAAAGAAAAATATTTGAATCATTAATTTTCATTTCAGTAGGAAAATTATTTTAGAAAACTTACTTTTTTTCCTTATCTCCTAGGTAATAAATAGGGAAACTTCGCAATTCAGATAGAAATATTCTTTAATAAAAAATAATAATGAAAAAAATGTTGCAAAAAGTGAATAGATAAGATTCCATGTAAAATAAAAGAAATATAAATTTCATAAATATAAAAAAAATTAGAATACAACTTGAAAAAAATAGACGTAAATTCAGTAATTTTAATTAAATTAATTCAGCATTTTCTGCAAATATTAGAGGAATGTTTAGTAGATTTCAGAAATCTTCTCATTTCAATGAAACCTAAACTATTTTTCAGTAAACTGAAATTAAAAACGCAAGTTTTGCGTGTTTAAATGAATATATGATAATATTTTTATAATGAATTTATCACATATATTATTTTTATCCATTAATGAAATAATCTTTCCAGAAAAAAATAGTTTTAAAATAGCCAAGAACTACTGTCATTTATTTTTAAATAAAATGAATAAAAAAATTTAAAATATCGCTCAATATAATATTTCTCAAAAAAATATTTAGAGTATTATAAAACACATTTTTCTGTACTCTTTAGCTTATTTTTCAAATAATTCTTTTACAATTAATGTTTAATTAATATAATTAAACATTAAAATTGAATGTTTTCACATATTGTTCAAAGTATTCTTAACAGATTGCATATCTGTATAAAATTTGTAGCGTATAACGAGAAAAAATTTTTAATATTTTTCTTAAATATTAGCAATAACAAACTGTAAATTATTATAACTGCAGTTGATTAGAATTCAACATTGTCGTTTTTTAAGCCCGTATTATGCATCTCTTGTTTTTATTATTTTTTATAATTTTTAAAATTATGAATCAAAAGTAATGCTTAACTTATATATATATATATTTATACTACTAATAAAATTACATTATAAACATATATTTATAAATCTTTGTAAAAAACAGTAAAGTAAATATTCATAACATTAAATTATTTACAAAATTGCCGGTATTTATTTTGAGGGGAAACTAGACTTCCTAGAAAAAAATAGAAACTATTAAAGTGTTGTAACAACAATTTATTATTCATGCACGCAGAAAAGTCTGTTACTTTTATACAAAACTTCTCCCTACATAATCAAACAGAACTGAAATCTTAATTAAAGCAATTAAGTGCGGAAGTCGAGGTGAAAACAGCAGCACACCTGCTAAATATATGCATGCATGCATTATCTTTTGTCACTAACCATCTGTTAAAATGATAAACGCTTTTGTACTTTATAAACAGTACCACCTGTAATACATGAATAGAAATGCATTTCGAAACCAAAATAAAACATTTATAAATGTAAAAATAAGTATAAATACCAGTGGGTGAGAGTAAACAGTAAGAAAAAAGTCTTTTAACGATTGAACAAAATGGTTTCCATAATTTTCCTCTTGCTTTCTGATGGTGTTGGTGAGAAAAATAGTTTATTTTGTTTTTAGAATGTTTTTCTATCGCAACTCATATTCTGTTCTTAATTATGTGAAAATTCTTTTCTGCAATCATTTATCGTTTTTCTGAAGCATAATCGTTTGTTTTAATTTTTTTTTTTAATCTTGCAAAATAAATCTTAATCGTTTAGTAACGATTAAGATATATTTAACCGCTATTGTTTAATAACTATTACGATCGATAATGATATTTTTATTTTAATTTTAAATAAACAGTTCTGTATATTTCTTTAACAAACAATAACATTCTTTAACAAACATCTGTATTAACAAAATTTTTAAGCTCACAGCAAAATATAAATAAAAGTATAATTTTCGTCTCAAAAAAATGTAAGTAAAAACGTTATAGAATCAAAAGCCATCAATAGTTTAGTTTATATACATACCAGTCCAGACTATCACTTCAAATCGAGCATTTTTAGTAAGATAATTGCACACATTGCCTATTGTAAAGGAAGGGATTCGTCCTGAAAAGAACTTTTTTTGTTATTCATGTCTATCCCAAATAAATTCACTACGTTATCCCATTGTTAACAAAAATAAAACTCTGGCTCTGCTAATATGTAATCCAACATGATGCAATACAGCATTAAAAACTTTTCAATAAATAGGAATTTAAAATTTGTATAATTATTTGTTCATGGCTTAATTTTTTTTTCAGTCATCCCTGCCAAGCGATGCACAAAAGGAGGGTGGCGAAGATGGCCAAGGTGGACTCTTTGGTAATTTCGGTGGTCATGGTGGTAAAGGAGGTCAAGGTGGCTTAGATGGATTTGGTGGTCTTGGTGGTAAAGAAGGTCAAGGAAGTTTTGGTGGCTTCGGCAATAAAGAAGGCCAAGGAAATTTTGGTGGTTTAGGAATGTTTAATGATTTAGAAAGTCTACGCAGTATTGATATCTTAAGCAAAATCGATCAGTTGACACCCACAGAAATGGAAAGAAGCATGTGTATGAATGAAGCTCAACAAATGAATGAGGAATTAATTGATATCGAAAAGGTAAAATTACGTATAAGAGTTTGTGAACAACATTTATAAATCCCTTTTATTTCAATTGCTATATGAAAATATATTGATTTACAGGAAATGGGTAAACCATGCCAAGTGGTTTGTAAGACAAACGATGGTGATAAAGTTTTAATGTCTCCAGAAACCACTCCTTGTCGTAACATTGGATCAGATGGGGTAAATGAGTTTTTTTATTAAAATGTTATTTTATATTTTTAATGTTTCCCTAATTTATTTATGTATTTTATATAGTGAGATATATAGATTGTATAATGTTATATATAGTAGTTAATTTAAAAATTATTTTTTTAAAATCAGAGTTTAGTATTAAAAATGTTTTTATCATTTTTTATATCTTTTTCTTATTGCAAGTGGAGTTTTGACAGAAAAAATATGGCGACACTTTGTAAAAGTAAAATAATCAATATGTTTACTGAAAAATATTTTATATCAAATATTCTACGAATTTATCATTATGTTAATGGGAAAATAATCAATATATAGATATACTCATACAATATAATAGTCCTTCAAACCCTCCAGTTATGCATGAGTAAGAAACGATGCGATAAAGATTATATAACTTTCAATTTATTAGCCTGGATAACGTTATGCCTTCAATACTTGAAATTTTTGAAAATATTTCCTTTTTTGTGATCGGAAAAGAAAATTGAGCGTGAAGACCTTTTTGGAAAAAAAATTACATATAATAATTATTTTTATGTAACCATTTTTATTCTACAGAATGATGAGACTAATCGTAAATTTGAGAATTAAAAAATATCAACATTGAAAGGAAATTTAACTTTAAGGCATCATTTCTTTATCAAATCTTCAGAAATAAATATTTCGGAATTATCAATGTATCAGATGTTATGTATTGATTCAAATTTTCTACATCAAAAACAAATTCATAAGTACTGATGGTTTTATTTGTGAAATTTATCAAAACGATAATCATTTGTGGTAACGAATTAGGAACTACATCTATTAAACTTTGGTCATTTACCCAGTGTAAGGGCATTTCCATTTTACCCAAAGGCCTTTAAACTAGTTAAACTTGCTAACCATTTTATACAGCATATACGTCAACTTTCAACAAAGATTTCAGAGTATTAAAAGTTTACTTACCTGGGATCTGAGATTGAATACCAAAATAAAATCAGCCCCGAGATCCGAAAAATAATTATTGCTACCAATCGCTGCCTATTTGGTCTTAGAAGCCAATTAAGATCCCACCTGATTAAAAGAAGAACTAAAATTTTGCTGTACAAAACTATCATAAGACCAGTGTTGACATATGCATCTGAAACATGGTCACTAACAGCAAGAGAAGAGAAAATGTTGGCAATCTTTGACAGAAAAGTGCTACGAACTATTGTTGGTGGTATGAATGGCAATGGAAATTGGCGAAGAAGATACAATTTTGAACTTTACAAACTTTTAGAGATATTGACATTCTAAAATTTATTAAACTGAACAGAATGAGATGGACCAGTCCATGGCCATGAGAACGAAAAAATGATAGAGTTGCTTTGAGGGTTTTTTCAATGTAACCCCTTTTGGACAGCGACCAAGGGGAAGACCGAAAAAAAGAGATGGTTCGACTGTTTAGACTCTGATTTTAATGTTATTAAGATAAAAAACTAGTGGTCCACGGCCAAGAGGAGAACAGCCTGGCTGGATCTTTTAAAAGCCAAGGCCCACAACGGGCTGTCGAGCCGGTGTTAATGATGATACGCCAACTTTGTCTTTAGCAGCACCGCAGTTTACACCGCAATTTATATAGAGATGGCAGCGAAGGTTCACGCTTTCCACCTATCTTCGCAAACTCTGGAATTTAATGTGACCATGTCGTAAGAACTTTCTGTTCGCTTGTTTTTGGGAGGAGGGGGATTCAAACTGAAAAACCTCAATTTTGAAATAGTATCCATTCATTTAAAATGGCATTTCAAATGAAATATGATTAATTAATTATTTATATTTATTTGAATAATATTCAAATTGACTTCCAGAATTTCATTTTCTTTTTTGTTATCGAAAACATAAAAATTCTGCATTCAAATAAAACATATCTTTTTTAAAACGTGCGCGCAGGTAATTTGTATTAAAAATTCATTTAATTTCCTTAAATTTAATTAGTTATTAAAAAATTTTCTAATCACTATTAATAAGAGAATATTAATTTATTCCAGATAATAAAAATAAAATAATCTTTAGTAATACAAGTTTTTCTTATTTTAAAAATGAAATGAAATAAAATTGTTGTGATAATTGAAAATGTTTTTAAATAAATACACATGATACGAATGAAATTTAAAAAATTTACTTACATTACATAAAATAATATTTATTGTTTTTTAATATTTATTTTGTTTATAAGGCTTTTCAAATTTTTGTTTTTGCAGCTATGCAATGGGGATGGAAAATGTGTTGTTTACATGCTTTGAAGTTTGAACTACTCACTGAATTTCAACACAAAGCAAGTTTTTGCAAAAATATTGTATTACTGTATTAATATTTTATGAAAACAATCAATGAAAAAAGAAAAATGCTTTCAATTATTTTTTAATGCAAAAGTCATTAAAAATATATAGTTATTTTTTAATGCTAAAATGATGTGCGTGACAAAAAAATTTTTTATAAAATTATGCTTTTATACATTTTCAAAAATCTATTTTTTTAGATTTTGTTTGATATTTAATTTGCATGTCTTATAAATAAATAAAAAAAGATAGTGCTCAGTCTTTTATCTTTGTTTCATTGTTTCTTTTTTTTTGACATGTTTTAAGTGGTAAATTTAATGACCAAAATTTAAAATCGTTTGTTTGCAATAAACATCAATTTTATACATTTATTTGAAAATTTATTAGAATATATAATAAATATATCTATTACAATTTAAATCACATTAAAAACCTATTTTAATGGCCATTTGGCTTTAAATTATTTAATATTTTATAAAAATTTAATCAACAAGAAATAATCTTCGGGTTCGAATAAATAAAAAAATATGGATGTTTTAGTGGTATTTCTACTAAATCATTCCCGGTCTAACATGATCGTAGAGCGTTGCGGATTATTGTTATTCCGCTTCCGTAGCTTAAAATCTTTTAGGCTTCACGCACGTTCTGGTGCTATGAGTAACGTCGTTGACCTATATTCATTTTCAATCCAAGACAATTAATTGTCTAAGTGTTTGCTAGGCTGCATTAGAACAAAAAAAAAATTACAAATCGAAATTTTATTTTCTTATTTATTTAAATTGTATAATAAAAAATTATTTAATTCATTTCGTTGTAAAGTGTTTATACATTTTATAAAGAGTTTTAATAACAAGTAATAATCTTACATATTTCGTATAAATAAATAAATTATTGATTAGCCTTTTATCTTTGTTTCTTTATTTCATTCGTCTTGTAACATTTTTTTAAATGATTAATTTATTTATCAAAATTTAAATTTTTTTTTTGTTTGCAATAAACATGAATTTTATATATTCATTTGAAAAAAATTATTAGATATAATAAATATATTTATTACAAATAAAATTCGAAATTTTTCTTTTCTTACTCTTTTAAATTGCGTAGTAAAAATAATATAATTCATTTTTTTAAATTGTTATATATTTTTGTAACGAATTTAATAACATAAAAATTATCTTGCGTAAAATATTGCAGAAACATAATATATATTATTTTTTCTTATATTTAACTGTTTTAATAATTTAATTTGTTATGAATATCGCTTTCATATGATCTTTCCACAATATAAAAATATTTTCATCCCTTTTAAATCTTTTTTGCATCTTTTATTAACTTTTGAAGTCAATTTTTAATTGAGGTCAGATACAGATATCAAATTTCAAAAATCTTCGTTTTTCTCGCTTTTCTAATTCAGCTGGCAAACACTTAGACAGCTTCATTTTCTTGGATGCCTTAAGGCAAGCGCTGCACAGACGTTACTCACTTTGCATAACCCAGGGGCGCGTGTTTAACTTGAAGATAAGCCACGGACGCGGAAACAATGCCCCCGAAACGCTCTACGATCCCTTTTGACTGGGACCTATTTTAGTTTAAAGTGGATTTCGAACCACTGTTAAACATCCATGGCCCCACCGGGATCCGAACACGAAACCTTAATAGCGCCAAAGCGCTAGCCATTCAGGCCCCTTCGCTTTCTAGTAACATGAATGATTTTCATTGCATTAGAATAAATTTTTCATCAAGACAGCACTTGTTAGCATATCTAAAACAACTCCAATGGGTGTGAATTTGCTTTAATAGCATTTAAAAATCGTATTGTTTTTGCATAAAAGAATTAGTGCCATTATCCAGAAATAAGCGGCCTGAGGCCAATTGGCTAGCGTTATGGTATTGGTACCACAGGCGTCAGGCTATAGCATGGGTGTTTGTTGGTGGTTCGGAATCCACGTTAAACAGTAGATTAAACCACATTAAAATCAGTAATTAGCCTAAGAGTGCACAAGATAACCAAAGAGAGCACAAACCAAACCAATCCAGAAATAAAATTGGTGTAATCTCAAACAAATATATACACAAATTAAGATCTTGAAAAAAAATTACTCTGATATGATATGAAAAATGTTATCGATCTGACCAAAATATAGAACTTTTCGTAATATTTTTTTACCTCTGTGTACCGTTTAGGAACAATTCCCAGTGACTTTTTCAAGAATAAGGTTGTTTGTATTGCTAGAAGAAATTTCTGTTCGCCTATCACCTTGAAATGAAAGCCTTATAATCTAAATTAAAAAGAGATTAAATTTTTAATGAAATTTGTTGTTAATTACATAGTAACAAAATTAAGAGCCTCAAAATGAAGTATTTTGATGACAAAAGACACATTATGTGGCAATTAATATTTGAAATCAGGTCATTTTATACAATTGTCCGAATATTTTTCATTGCATCATTTTTTTATTTTGTGCTTGATTTATTTGTTTAAAATATACAAAAAATTATAATAAAACGTATTTTTTTAAATTTATTATTGTCATTTTTTACTTTTATGCAGTAAATGGCCTCTTTCTTACGACATTATTTGATTTATAGTCGTTAAGGTGTAACATTGTTATCATCGTTTCGTAAACATATCATCCTCTCATATTTCAAGTCTCTGGTTAAAATTTTTTCCACTGATGTTTATGGTTCCGCAGGGTTCAATGTCTTAAAAGAATGAAATATAATTATCTGAACTAATTGTTTTTGAAAAAAATTAAGTATTGTTTTTTTCATTATTAAATCAATAATATTAATTAAAATATTTGCATACCTAGTTGAATGATTGTATTATTATTATCAAAAGGGTTAATAAAATTACTATGGATAACATAAAAATAAATTACTGAAAAAATTTCGAGATCAATAGATCGTTTCTCAAACTTATTATTATTATTTTTTTTTTTTTAATATATATATATATGATAAAAGCCCATTTCCTCAAATTTATGATTATTTTTACTGCTTAAGCAATCTAAGATACCTTTCTCTATTTAATTATGGCATTATTTAATTTGTAGTAGTTAAAGTGTAACATATCGTCTTTTGTAAACATATCATCGTCTCATATTTCAAACCTCTGGTTTGCAATTTCTTTTCACTGATGTTTATGGTTTCGCAGGCTTCAGATTCCCAAAAGAATGAAATATACACTCAAGAGCCAAAACATTATGACCACCCCTACATCTTGTAATGAGCTCTCCTGGATGACGTGGAAGGCACGTGATCAGGTGGAAGTGGTATTTAACTGGTATTAAGTGGTGGTATTAATCCATGCCAAATGCGGGTTCAAGCGCGCCAAAAGGTGGGCCAACTCGTTATTGACAGGTGGTCATAATGTTTTGGCTCTTGAGTGTAATTTCCTGAACAAACTGCTCTTTGAAAAAATTAAAGTATTGTTTTCGCATTATTAAATCGATAACATAAGAGCGAATAATTGTATACCTAGTTGAATTATTGTATTAGTATTATCAATAGAAGTAACTAGGGATAATGCAAAATGAACTTCTGAGAAAATTTCGAGAACGTTAAACATCAACAGGAAAATGATTACTAATATATTTAATCTTTTGAGTTTGAATCAGATTGTAGATATCAAAGATAATTTTTCCCGTTCAACCCGACCCCGTTCAACTGTGCAGTCAATCATAAAAAAAGTTTGCTGCCACTGGAAAGGTTCAAAAACAGTTCTCGTACTGGGCGACCATGTCTATTGACATCATCTGACAGACGGTTTCTGGTACCTTCATTAAAGAAGGATCCCAAAATAAGTGCTCCTACATTAACATAGGAACTAAAGAACATGGGAACAGCAGTCTCCGCAAGTACTGTTCGAAATGCATGCAGAAATGAAGGTTTCCATGGCCGTGTTGCGAGACGAAAATTTTTTGTTAGTGAGAAGAATCGGAAGCTGTTATTGTCTTTCGCCAAGCAATATGTTAATGAAAGTCCAGATTTCTGGAAAAAGATTATCTTTACAGACGGAAGTAAATACAACATAATTTGATCGGACGGGAGACGAATGGTATGGAGAAAGCGCAATACAGAAATGCATCCTAAGAATTTTAGTGCCAACAGTGAAACATGAGGGTGGAAGTCTGGTTGTTTGGGGTTGTATGAGTGCTTCTGGGGTGGGTAAATTAGTCTTTATTAAAGGCATTATGAATCAAAACTTTATATTGTACAACTTTATATTTGTATTAGTATTACCAATAGAAGTAACTATGGATAATACAAAATGAACTTCTGAGAAAATTTCGAGATCGTTAAATATCAACAGGAAAATGATTACTAATATATTTTATCTTTTGAGTTTGAATCAGATTGCAGATATCAAAGATAATTTTTCATAAAAATGCTACATTTTCTTTAGTAAAAAAAGTTAACATATTTTGGTTTTCATTGAACTGACCCAAAATAAGTTTTGTGGAGAAGGGGATCCAGACATATTTTGTAAAAATAAATCATGTCAGCAGAAGCCGGCTGATCATTGTAGCCAATTAGATTATTATATGGGCCTAAATGGCCGAGTGGTTAGCGCTCTGGCGCTCGGAACCAGAGGTTTCGGGTTCGAGTAAATGCCATGGACGTTTATAGTGGTTCGAATCCACTTTTAAACCGTAGGTCCCGGTCTAATGTGATCGTAGAGCGTTGCGGGGGGCATTGTTACTCCGCGTCAAGTTACACGCGCCCCCAATGCAAAGTGGGTAACGTCTGTGCAATGCTTGCCTTAAGGCATCCAAGACCAAGCTGTCTAAGTGTTTGCCAGCTGCATTAGAAGGAAAAAGATTATTATATCAACCAACCCATCTTAGCCGTATAGCATTTAGGTGTTCAGCACTTCTGTCATGTTTTCTTTTCTATAATAGCCTTCATCCCATCATATTGAAGCCACAATCATTTACGACTGTAGTCGAAAATATCATTAAGTAGTTTTGAAACATTTCAGAAAAGGTCACAATTTCTGCTTTTTAGTGGAGCGTGTAATAGTTTTATTTTCATAGAAATATAAATAATTTTTTTTTGAGTAATAGATTACATTTACAACCAGTCCTCTTTTGCAACTCTGTAAGATTGATTAATTTGTTAACTATTTTTGAAATCAATAGGACACGAGATAAAGCATTTATTAATTTATAATTCAATTAAAAACCGATCATGATAACTCTAACCTATCAAAATTTCAATAAGCCAAGATCATATCATGAAAACTTAATTAATATTCAACACTCTACAGCATTTCCGCTATCTATATCGAATACATCGAATTTATCTACAGATCAATTGATGAATACTTGACAATAATGGAATAGCTCTTGCTATATTGTCAAATTACAAAATTTTAACCGATATAGTACAATATTTCTAAATACTCAAATGAAATGTAAATAGAACAATGACTGTTATTAATTAATTAATGTTGAATACATATTTTAATAAAATAAAAGTAGAAAAAAAATATGCAAATAATGTGAAATTCTTCATCTTTTTTAATAATTCTTAAATAAATTATTTAAATCTCTAGAGCACAGTGCCACAGATTTTGGGTTCGAGTCACGGGTTGCTGTTTTGTACTAAAGATTGTAGATTGGTTTGTCGCTCTAACGGTCATCTTGTGCACTTAGAGGGTTAAACAAACCGGGACCTTTACAATTTAAAACATCATTGTGGATTCCAAGCCACTCATCTTGTGCAACAAACATCCATGCCACGGCCAGGATTCAAACCTGGAGCCTGTGGTACCAAAGGCAAGAGCGTTAGCCAATGGCCCATGATGCCGCTTTGTACTTGTTGAAACTGCTGTCTATCTAGATCTTTTTTGAATCATTTACCACGGGAACTCTTTACCACTCCACTTAACTATAACCGTACATCATTGTAAGAATTTTTTTGCCCTGGAGTTTGGAACTTTCTTGGTTGATAGTGATCCGGGTTAAACAAACCGATAGACGCGGTTTTTTGTGTCTGGATAGACGCGGTTTATTTTTTGTTATTTTTGTGTCTGTATTTTTATTATTTTGTGTCATTGTAATGTGTAAATAAAAATATTGTAAATATTTATTTGAATTGACTAACTACAGTCGGTCCTTTTGGATATCTCATTCTGTGATTCGTTGAATTAGAAAGATAAGCATTATTTTATATGAAATTTTCTAGTTTGGCGGATTGTTTTGGTGAGGTAAAAGTACTAACGAACAATAAATTACAATAGCAAATATATCTGGTGCCTGATGGCCGAGTGAAAAGCCCTCTGGCGTTCGGAGCCACAAGGTTCGAGTCCCTGGCGATGTCATGGATAATTGTAGTAGTCTGGAATCCCCTTTAAATCGTAGATCTCAGTTTAATGTGGCTGTAGCTGTGTTGGACGTAGGGCTGACACCCATCCATCCATGCATCTCCTGACTCGAAATTTGCCAGTAGTCCGATGGCCTTGGCCCACCATGGGACTGCTTCGCCAATGAAGAAGAAGAACAAGAAGAAGAATTATTTAAAATATTTCGTACAGAAAAGACAAAATTATATTATATTTAATGCTTTATTTATAAATCAAATTTACTTATTCAAAGCATAAATATCAGAATAATTTTTTTTTTTTTTTATATACATACACTGAAGTGACAAAAGTCATGGGATACCTCTTAATATCGTGTCGGCCCTCCTTTCGCCCGGCGAAGTGCAGCAACTCGACGTGGCATGGACTCAACAAGTCGTTGGAAGTCTTCTGCAGGAATATTGAGCCATGCTGTCTCGATAGACGTCCATAATTGGGAAAGCGTTGATGGTGCAGGATTTTGGGCGCGCACAAACCTCTCTATGATGTCCCATAAATGCTCGATGGGATTCATGTCGAGCGATCTAGGTGGCCAGATCATTCGTTGGAATTGTCCAGAATGTTCTTCAAACCAATCGCGAACAGTTGTGGCCCGGTGACATGGCGCATTGTCATCCATAAAAATCCCATCGTTGTTTGGGTACATGAAGTCCATAAATGGCTGCAAGTGATCTCCAAGTAGCAGAACATAAGCATTTCCAGTCAATGTTCGGTCCAGTCGCACCAGAGGACCAAGTCCATGCCATGAAAAAACAGCCCACACCATTACGGAGCTACCACCAGCTTGAACAGTGCCTTGCTGACAGTTTGGGTCCATGGCTTCGTGGGGTCTGCGCCACACTCGAACCCAACCATCAGCTCTTACCAACTGAAATCGTGACTCATCGGACCAGGCCACGGTTTTCCATTTATCTAGGGACCAACCGATATGCTCACGTGCCCACGAGAGTCGCTGCAAGCGATGTCGTTCTGTCAGTAAAGGCACTCGAGTCGGTCTTCTGCTGAAATAGCCCAAGAAAGCCAAATTTCTCCGCACAGTTCTAACAGACAAGTCCCTTGTACGTCCCATCCCATTTGACGCAGTGTGATTTACGACTCTTTGCAGACGTCGCCGGTCTCGGTCGTTAAGTGCAGGCGGTCGACCACTGCGCTGATGGTGGGATGTTATGCCTGAAATTTCATACTCTCGGCACACTCTTGACACAGTGGATCTGGGAATGTTGAATTCCTAACGATTTCCGAAATGGCATGACCCATGCGTCTAGCTCCAACCAACATTCCGCGTTCAAAGTCTGTTAATTTCCGTCGTGCGGTCATCATCACGTCAAAACCTCTTCACATGAATAACTTGAACAGAAATGAAAGCTCTGCGAAAGCACTGTGCATTTATATCTGTTCTACGCGATGCTACTGCCATCTGAAAATTTGCATATTGCTATCCCATGACTTTTGTCACTTCAGTGTATATAAAAATAGACGAAATTTTAAAATAATATTTATTAAAAAAACCCTTTACTGCTATAAATATTGTTTTTAAAACTTCAGCAACAGAAATAAACTTTTATTTGATGCTCAAATAAAACTGTTAGGCTGTTTTTACAAAAAAAATTTTTTTTTTTCTATAAATGAAAAAAAAAAAAAAAAAAAAACAGTTGAAAACTCTCAAATATGTGATATTTCATTCTGAGAAAACCCAAACAGAGATCGTAGTAGATGTTTTTTCTACGAATCGAGATATCAAAGACCTTCTAAAAAAATATTTTTATGGCTGGAGTTGAAAAGACATAGGACAGAATATATACAGATGCAAATGGGAATTTTTCTTCTATTGTGAAAATAAATAATACATAAAAATATTTAATACGCAATATGATTTTTGATTTAGTTAAAAAAATTCAGAAATTTAAAAAAGAATTTAAATGTTTGAATTCGAATGAAAAAGAAATTTATTCAGTGGTAAGTATTTTATTTATGTATTAAAGCATTATGCTTATTACATAAATATTCGCATTTTTGAAAACAACATTTTAGAACATAAAACATTGCGTATTGAAATATTCATATTAAAAAAAAAGTATTGTTTAGTTGAAGTTGAAATATTCTGTGTTATATCACTAAAGTATTTCCTTTTCATTTAGTTTTCTATACAGTTTTTAAGCAAAAAAAAAAAAAAAAAAAAACTACATGGTTAAAGAAATTATTCATTATGCATTTGGAAAATTACAATACATATAAGTACGATTTTTATTATAAAAAAAATTTATAACTTCTCACATTTATGAAATACCAGGCCAGATGGCCGATGGAGTAGTTCTTGGTCCTCAGGTTTAGAGTTCCTATCCCGGCGGTACTATGGATG
This sequence comes from Caerostris extrusa, assembly GCA_021605095.1. Lineage (NCBI taxonomy): Eukaryota > Metazoa > Arthropoda > Arachnida > Araneae > Araneidae > Caerostris > Caerostris extrusa. Next base: position 39,160 of record BPLR01012051.1, on the reverse strand, counting down.
TTTGAAGTGGTTCGGAATCCTCTTTAAGCCTTAGGTCAGGGTCTAATAGTTCATGGGTTTGACTGTAGTGCGTAGGGCTGACACCTACCGTAAAAGTCAGCGTCACGGAGCCAAGTCAGACTTCTACTTATCATCGCAACAGAAGAACTCCCTCCCCTTTCCTTACTTTTATAAGACCACATAGACTCTTGGACTTGATGTAGGTGTTGCTGTATACCAAGTGGGACTACAATATGAAACATTAAATATTCCAGTTAAACATAGTATTAAATGTCAAATAAGTAGTATTATCTCCGTTTACTATAAAAAATATACTCAATAATTTCAAAATCATCTTTTTACAAGTATGGAATTTTTCATTTTAGTAGCAGGAAACAACAGGAGATTAGACACGTTTATCAATTTTACTATAATGTTTTGTTCTCATAGTAACTTAATTAGTTACTGAATCTATCTTGAAATAAAATCGTAGAAAAAAATGTATAGATTAAAAATTGTTTTTTTTAACAATTCAAGTAAATTAAATATATAGAATAAAATGCACTCAAAAATTTCAAATTATTACGTGTATCCATTAAATATATACATATTTATCCATTAAATATACATATTTAATGGACTGAAATAAATAACGGAGCCTGGTGACCGAGTGACTAGCACTCTGGTGTACGGTGTCGCTACTACTTCCATAGGTCTCAGGTTCGAGTCTCGGCAGTGCCATGGAAGCTTGTAATGGTTCGAAATCCATTTTAAACCATAGATGTCGGTCTAATATGATTGTAGAGCATCGGAAGTATTACTGAAAACTCAACCCCGTAAAAAAAAAAACATCGTCTGTCTCGAAATCTGCCAGTAGGCAGATGACCTTGGCCCACCAAGGGGTTGTTGCGACAATGAAGATGAAGAAATGAATAATGAAAAACACTGCTTATATACATTTTCACAATACCACAAATCTATTAATATATATGAACCACAACAAATTAGGAGCACCAGTTAGTTATGATATCATAACATCAACCAATGTCGATATTCCATAGGTATATTAGAATTACTAACAAAATTGCAATGAAGTCAAAACTAAGTTCTCATCTTTAGCATACACTAGGTATCTTTATTTATTTAACAACTAATTTGAGTTTATCTGAAATCTGACTTTATTTGATTTTCTATGTCCTTTTTAACGAAGCAAATTTTATTAATTATAAAATGGATAAGTCATGTGTACCTAAGGATTTTTTGAAGTAATTAATACAATTGTTTCTGTCATTTAAGATGATTTAAAGCCTGAAACACATACAGTGTATCTCAGAATCTAATAGAATCTAGGATTACAGATATTTTAGAAGGGTAGGAAACATTTAGACTACTTGCATTCTCGTGCAATACAAGTTCGAAATGCTTTTCTGCCGGTACGGTCGGTATGGTCTTTTTCTGCTGGTAGTATACTGTGGTGTTGTGGAATAAAATTTTTTTGGTTCTAATGCAACTGACAAACACGTAGATAATTGTCTGGAATATCTTAAGGCAAGCGCTGCCCGACATTACTCACTTAGCATTACCTAGGAGGTGGGTGTAGTTTGAAGATAAGCTACGGACGCGGAGTAACAATACATCCGCAATGCTCAACAATCATGTTAGACCGGGACGGTATACGGTTTAAAATAGATTCCGAACCACTACAAACATCCATGGCACCAAACACGACAAACCCGTAGATAATTGTCTGGGATATCTTAAGGCAAGCGCTGCACCGACGTTACTCACTTAGCATTACCTAGGAGGTGCGTGTAGTTTGAAGATAAGCTACAGACGCGGAGTAACAATACCTCCGCAATGCTCAACAATCATGTTAGAACGGGACGGTATACGGTTTAAAATGGATTCGAACCACTACAAACATCCATGGCACCACCTGGACTCGAATCCGAAACTTGTGGTATCGAGCGCTAGCCGCTGGTCCCGGAATAAAAATCTAGACTAACAAAAATTAATTACAATCATTAAACGATTAAACTAAAATTTCCCTTTCTATTAAGAACCGCAATATCTAACTCAGCGTAAATCCCAACATAACAGTCACATCTAAGCATAAATAAATCAGAACTATTGCTTTGTGTCTATGTAATGACCCATAAAAATTCCACTTTAATAAAGCCTCACATCATTAAATATTTTTCCAGACAGATTTATTTTACTCCAGGATCTTGTGAGATAGGAGATAGCCACAATGCCATAAAATAATATACACAAATATAGATAAAAAATATTTATATACATATATAAAAATATTATTTATGCAAATGATATTAGCAAACAAAAAGGAAATATTAATTATCACTATTAATAATACAATGAGGACTCTAGAATTAGTTTAATTGAAACTGTTAATCAAGTAAGATATTCAACAAAAAAAACCACAAATAGAATCTGGATTAATTAAATTCATTTATGATCCATAAACAACAAAATAATAATAATAATAATAAACAATATAATTGCAGTTTTAGCAATCAATATGCTTTATAGCATATTTGATGTCAATCTTTAAAGTAGACTCAAAGTCATTTTTTGTCAATTAGAGAAAAAAAAAATATTTTTCTTTTAAATAAATGTAAATTTAAGCACTTACGTGCTTAGGTTTGTCATGGACTTTCAAAGTTACAGAGGCATTACTCTCTGAAGTACAACAATCGCCTTCAGATTGATTAGGGGTCGTATTCTTCGGGCTGAAATAACGATGCTTCATAGCTTAATTTAAAACCTATTTTTTTTCTTCTTTATTTTTCCACAATGCTCACTCTCTTGAACTCCCACGATCATTTCCCTTCTGTCTCAGTATCACCTGTTTTTTTTCCTCTTTTTTTTTTTAATTCCTTCTGTTAGCTCACACTCTCCCCATACATATATATCTTAAATATATGTTGAATATATATATCCCTAATATATATATCGTTGATAAAATATTTTTTATTCATCCACTCAAGTTCAAATACATTTTTTTTTTTTTTTTTAACTTGTAGTGGATGACACTGGATGTTAATACAGTTTTTCAAATATTAATTCATTAATTAAATTTAATTCATTAATTTCAGTTTTTTAGATTTAAGTTGCATATATCTACCAATAGATGGCGCCAGATAAACTTTAAAAAATGAAAGAAAATTCCCACGATCATTTCTCTTCTGTCTCAGTATCACCTATCTATTTCCTCTTTTTTTTTTAAATCTAAGATTTTACAATTGACAACACATTCCATCTTTCTCCACCACTTTCACTCATTTTCCATCACTTGATCATCTCTCAACCGTCTCCCATCTCTTGTCTATTCTTTCATTTATCTCATCTCCTAGATCATTTTATATGGAAATAAAAATTTGCCTTATTGGCTAGACTTGTTTCCATGAGACTTTCTCAAGACATCTGTTGGTTTGAGGAGAAAGCCTTTGTCTTAGTCTTTAAAGTAGACTCAAAGTAATTTTTGTCAAATGGAGAAAAGAAAAAATTTTTTTTTCTTTTAAATAAGTGAAAATTTAAGCAGTTACGTGCTTAGATTTCTCATGAACTTTCAATGCTATAGATGCATTGCTCTCTGGAATACAGCAATCGCTTTCAGGTTGGTCAGGCGTCTTATTCTTCAGGCAAAATAACAAGGCTTCACAGCTTACTTTACTACCGTTTTACTTTGTTTCTCCATTACACTCAGTCTCTTGAACTCTAGCGATCATTTCTCTTCTACCTCAGCATCACCTGCCTTTATCCTTTTTTAAATATAAGATGTTACAATTGACAAGACGCAGTCATCTTGCATCACCACTTTCACACGTTTTTCATCACTTGATCACATCCCAACCATCCCCCTCTTTTGTCTTTTTTTTTAAATTCCTTCTATTAGCTCACGCTCTCCCTATATATATCTTGTTCGAATTTTCAATAATTAATAAAACACTTTTTATTCATCCACTCAATTTTTGAATATTTTTTTCACACAACACTCACATTTTTGAACTTGTAGTGGATGACACTGGATGTTAATGCAGTTTTTCAAATATTAATTCAGTAATTTAATTAATTTTAGTTTTTTTTTTTTTTTAGATTTAAGTTGCATGTATCTAATAATAGAGGGCGCCAGATCTAAGAGGAATATTTAAACTTTATTTCTAAATGACTTTTCTGCAATATAGTGAAAAAAAGTAGGAATTGACTTAAAATTTTTTTTTTATATTGTTTCTCCTTTATCTAGACTTCAAAATCATTTCATATCTAAATTTCAATTTGCCTTATTGGCTAGATTTATATCCACGAAACAGCTTCAAGACAGCTATTGGTTTGAGGAAAAAGTCTTTGTCTTAATCCAAAGTGAATGGTCTCCTACCCTCACACTGAAATTCCCAGCCCGTGAAAACAATCTCAGCTATAAATTTCCACTTTAGAGCAGTTAAGACAGTTAAGCAGTTAGAGCAGTTCTAGCTTTTACAACTTTGTAAAGATGATTCACCATTGTGACACACCTTTTCATCCTCAAAGAGGAAATGAACAGAGGAAAGTGAATAATTGGGACCATAAAGATTAGCGCTGAAAAGACTAGCTGCTGAATAGCGCTTTTTCATCCTTTTTGAAGACTATTCAGACAAAAGTCTGATATAAGCTACACATAGATTTATTCGAAACATTACTTTTCCCACTGTCAAATTTAATATAAATATATAATACAGACAATAATAAAGTATGAAAAAGTTAATTAAATTATTTTATATAATATAGTTGGCATTACAATACGTAGGAAACGTTAGAAATGAATAGACAATAATAAAAGGGAATATGTGGAGATATTATGTCTTATTATAGAGTTAGAAATGTTTTTGAAACCGTACAAGTAAGTTAGTGGTTTGTAAATCTAGTGCAAAGATACATTGTATATTTTTCCTTGTTATAATCAAACTACTTTATTAGATTATGGCTTTTGGAAACTTTATGAACCTCATACCTGGATTATATAATGTTACATTCCTTCATAAATTCATATATATATATATATCTGTGTGTGTGATTGTAACAACGTTGTTAAATTCAGTATATTTATTTACAGAGTGTTTACTTGGGAATAATTTAGGAATATATTTGAATGCTGTGAAAATTTTTGCTGAATAAGACTTTAATAATGAATAACTATATATGGAGAGATTTGAAAATTTTAATGCATTATAGAGTGTTTATTTTTAATTTTGTAGCAAATATCAAGGATTTCAAATATTTTCGATTGAAATTATAGTAATAAAGAATTATTTTTTTATAAAAATGTAATTTATTTTTAATTTTAGCTTTTTTTACTTTTTAAACTCCTTTGCTTATTAATTAAATAATATGAGCATCCCATTATAAATACTAGTTCTGAATATTTTTTTGGTAGATTATATACCATACTTTGAAGCCATTATATTAGAACATCAAAATTATAGGAAAAAAAAATTTTAATTTGAAAACTTGCAAAGAATTTGATTTTAAGAATTTATACAATCTTCAAAAGAAATTTATGCCATTTTTTTCCTATATTCTTTTACATTACACAGTATCCTACCATTTTACAGTATAAGAATATTCAGTAATACAGAAGCTTTGTTATACCTAAACCTCAAAAGCGTCATGTTTCTAATATTTATCTTTATAAAAAAAATACATCCTTTAAATAAAGTAGCCTTTTACAGAGCGTTTTCTGTCTATACCAATTTTTTTCATTTCACAATATGAGCGATACAATGAGAACTTTTTAATTATTATTACATTTTAATCACATAAACATTACATTAATAACATACACATTACATTAATAACATAGACATTAAAATATTAATACATAATTTTAAATAAACTATTATGTCCTCACATATTTTCCTCATACCAAATATAATTTTAATTCCATTATAGCATATTTACATTCCTGATTAATTACACCAGATTCCATTACCTAAACAAATTGATATTTTAGAACTATTGTATTGAGTTTTTTCACGTAATTGAATGGCGGACAACAATGGTTTCTTTGTTAATGAATAGCGGCTAATTAGTAATCAATCACATCTTTCTGAACGTAGTATACTTGCTTTGTCCCCTCATAATGTCCCTTTGAGCTAGAAATATTGATCTCGAATGGAATCTTAAGCTTCCAGAATTATTTTTAAAAAATAGCCTAATTTGTTGATGTAATTAGTAATTGTTTCTAAAACTAATAGGCAATGTAAATTGTTTTTACTGTGACCATTGGAATAATGCATTAATTAATTTTAACCAATTAATTAAAAAATTTAAATTGGATAATTAACTAACCAATTTTTAATCTAAATAAAAAATAAAACTGGAACTAAATAAATGTATTGTTTAAATTGGTATTTTGTTCAGATGGGCATTATGTAGAACAGATTTCTTGAATGTAACAAATGTTATATTTGAATTTGCTTTTCGATATGTTTAAGAGCAAATTTCAGTTGAAAAATTTTTGCAATTAAAAACTCGCATTTCATTTGATTTCCATTTTAACTTCTAATGTTAAAACTTTTAACTCTTAAAAACACATCCACCTTCTTTTATTGCCTCTAATTTCAAAATCAATATTTAGTACAAATAATGAAGTATAGATGGCAGCACAAAATACTTTTTAAATATAATTAATCTCGCAAGACAGATATCCAATAAAGCGATTTCTGCTAATTCGAACAGACATGCTCACTTTTTCCCTCCTATATTGCATATTCTTTAAGCCTATTCATTGATTACACAAGCATTGTCTAAAAATTCACTAGTCTGTTTTGTTTCTTCTCATTGACTGCAAAAATAATGTTCTAGAATTCATCGAAATAAAATTATATAATTGGGATCAGGAAAATGAGCAGAAAAATAAAATGCTTAACTGTTTCCTTAGATAACAAAAAGTAAATTGTTGAAATGGGATTCAGACGTTGAAAAAGAAAATATTATTTTGCATGCAAAAAGACGTTGTTTTTCTTTTCATGGATCACCAACTAGATACTTTGCCATAGAAAATTTTATTTTGAAAAGCCACCAGAAACAACTGCAAGAGAGTGGAAAAGAAGTAAATTAAATAAGCCTTAAATTATATAAATATAGGGTTATTTGAAATAAATTTTCATTTCGTTTCAATGTGCTTGTTCATATTTTTTTTTCAACTGTTTTATCTTGAATTTTATTATTCTTTTTATTATTCATTTTGTGAATGGAATATTCGTTTAGTTTAAATTTTCAGTAATCCAAATTGCTGACGATATCAATAAGCAACTTAGATTCGGAGTTCAAATCAACTTGGATTCGGAGCTCGTCTGTAATTTATTTGAATTTAGAACAATTTTCTTCTTGAATAAAACATTTTCACGATCCTTGCCAAAATAAATCTGATTTTAAATTAATAATAAAATACATTTTCACTATAAAGTATGAAAAAAAAAATTGTGATCTAAATCACACCTATTCAGATATAAAAAGGTTTTTAGAACACAGACATCAAAAATTATATTACAAAAATAAATTATAGTAATCAGAAAATTTTTTTTTAAATTGAATTATCTTTTTTTTTTTTTTTTCTATTCTTTTTTTTTGAAATTAGTAGTTTTATGCTCCCCTTATATATGAAACAAACAATCCATTGATAGGAAGGACATTATCTTTCGAGGGCATTTTTGGGGTAACTTTGCATATTCTAGAAGATAAACCGGAAAACTCCAAATCAGCCTGATTGCCAATGTGAGAATCTTACAAAAATAGCAGTCTAGTCTTCTTTTCTAAAATCAAAAATCAATGCAAAAGACGGTACTCGGCTAACTAGATTTTTCCTACATGCTAACTGCCCCTTTACAATTTGTCCTCGAGTCGGTCAAACGTAATACTTAATGATCCTAAAATTGTTGCCTGGAAATATGTGCCGTAATCTCATTTCAAAAAAAAAAGTTTGTCTGTTCAAAGAGTGTTTTTCACGAAATTGTGTGTAACAATCAATTTAGTCACACTAGTGCAACGAGTTACTCGAACTCGCATGTGAATCATTCCATGTGCTCTATTCTGTTCTGGTGACACGCACGGATATGTTTCGTGCGAACTCCAAAGTGAAGGAAGTCCTCCGAACGAGTCATTTGTAAGTCAAATCTTGAAGGTCATATAACAGTTTTCGTTTTGGGAACCGCCTTATTCCCGATTCAAACTGAAAGTCTAATGTTTTAACAAGTCGAAACAATATAAAAAATGTATGCTTCTTATGGATAATAAGGTAAAATGGTCACGGATGCAATGGTATTACGATATATCTAGTTTTGTTAGATGCAAATTCAGTTTACCTATTCTAGGGAGAAGAGTAATTAAAAAAATAAGTATCAATTTGCATAATTACAATTAATGTTCAACATTTTGTCATAGTAAGAACGTGATAGTTGGGTTTGATATTATAAAGAAAAAGCTTGTTAAAATTGAACTAGTGGAGAAATCTAATTATATTTATACGATTTATGCCCTTTATAGTACAAATCATCAATTTCTCTTTCTAAGATAAACTTTTCAGAACTTTAATCAAAAACTCTTATACAGAGTGTCTATTTCTCGATGTCCAAGAGGAATTTGACATGATATGATACCCCTTTAAGACCTGCAATTTTTTTATATTTAAATTTTACTTTTTTTTTTTTAATTGTTAGTAGACATTGACTCCAATGATACTAAAAAATAATTAAAATAATCTAGCCCCCGAAGCATGGGAAGGGGGAGGCACCAGAACGATCGTGCAGGTTAGGCTTTTCTGTGAATAAATTTCAAAAATGCCTCACCCGTACAATCGTACGTTCTCGGGCTTAAAGGGATATGTTGTCCTTTTCTATAAACTAATCCTAAATTTCAAAATGCCTCACCCGTACAATCGTACGTTCTCGGGCTTAAAGGGATACGTTGTCCTTTTCTATAAACTAATCCTACCCCTTTCAAAATGCCTCACCCGTACAATCGTACGTTCTCGGTCTTAAAGGGATACGTTGTCCTTTTCTATAAACTAATCCTAAATTTCAAAAATGCCTCACCCGTACAATCGTACGTTCTCGGTCTTAAAGGGATACGTTGTCCTTTTCTATAAACTAATCCTAAATTTCAAAAATGCCTCACCCGTACAATCGTACGTTCTCGGTCTTAAAGGGATACGTTGTCCTTTTCTATAAACTAATCTTAAATTTCAAAATGCCTCACCCGTACAATCGTACGTTCTCGGTCTTAAAGGGATACGTTGTCCTTTTCTATAAACAAATCCCTAAATTTCAAAATGCCTCACCCGTACAATCGTACGTTCTCGGTCTTAAAGGGATACGTTGACCTTTTCTATAAACTAATCCTAAATTTCAAAAAATGCCTCACCCGTACAATCGTACGTTCTCGGGCTTAAAGGGATACGTTGACCTTTTCTATAAACTAATCCTAATTTAAAAATGCCTCACCCATACAATCGTACGTTCTCGGGCTTAAAGGGATACGTTGTCCTTTTCTATAAACTAATCCTGAATTTCAAAAATGCCTCACCCGTACAATCGTACGTTCTCGGGCTTAAAGGGATACGTTGTCATTTTCTATAAACTAATCCTAAATTTCAAAAATGCCTCACCCGCACAATCGTACGTTCTCGGGCTTAAAGGGATACGTTGTCCTTTCCTATAAACTAATCTTCCGTAAGTTGTGCCGCGAAAACTAATTATACGATTGTAATGCCCATTATAGTGCAAATCATCAACTTCTATGTTGTAACATCAGGTGGGTATTGTTACTCCGCGTCCGTAGCTTATCTTTAAGCTATACGCACCTCCTGGGTAGTGATAAGTGAGTAACGACGGTGCAACTCTTGCCTTAAGGTACCCAAGTCAATTGTCTAAGTATTTATGAGCTGCATTAGAAAAAACGTTGTAACATCAACTTCGGATCTTTAATCAAAATTCTTATACAAAGCACCTATTTCCCGATGTTCAAGAGAAATTTGATAGGATATGATTAAGTTCGCCTAATACGTTGGTTGCTACTAATCTAACTTAACTTTCCGTAAAATAACTATAAGGTATGGGAGCTTGATGGACGAGTCATCTTGTGCATCCTTTGGCCTAAACAGACAGGGACCTACAGCTTAACATGGATTCCGAACCCCTCACAAACATCCATGTCATAACCAGGATTCGAACCTGATGCCTATGGTACCAAAGGCCAGAGCGCTAGCTAATTGGCCATCAGGTCGTCTGACATTATGGGAGTTAACGTATAATGGAATATCAAAATAATTAACGAGGCATTATTCTCATTATAAAGTACAGATGATAAATCACATGCATATCTGACAAACTTTGGGAAAAAGCACACCTTTATATATCTCTTCCAAAAATACTTTCTTTATTCTTTGATGCCTTAGGCTTCATGTTTGAATCCTGGCTGTGGTATGGGTGTTTGTTAGTAATTAGAACAAACATTAAAAATATTCAATTCTACAAAGCAAAATTCTCGAATGATGCCCATGGTATGCTTCTAATGAAATCATCATAAATATCTCAAAATCAGAAATATTATCAAAAGAGAATCAAAATTATTATCAAAAAGATCTAAAGGATCTAGGTCCATTGTCGAATTTACAGCAGGTCTTAGGGAGAATGTTTTAAAGCACTTGTTAATCACACAAATCCCGTTATTTTAGACTAAATGCAATTTACCCACAGTAATGAAGTCATGCATTCTTACACAAAAACAAGCAATTTTTACTTTCTACCTAATATTTATTTTACACTTATTTGTAAGTTTACTTAAATTCATTACATTTGATAGATTCTTTTCCACATTCCTGTTAATAATTTAAAATTTTTCCCATGATAATCCATTTTTCGCAAAATTTCTAATCAATTACGATTAGTCGGGTAGTAGAAGTTCATGAAACTTGCTCTACAAATATTTATTGCTAATGATTTGATTTCAGTTGCAGTTGAGCCTGTAGGTAGGATCTCTGTTAGAGGGTCATTAGATTTCACTTAGACATCCACTAGAGATTAATTGATCACATATAGGATGTTCCATTAGGTCACTAATCTATACATTAATCCATATATGAGCCGCTGTCTCAATATATTATAAATTAAGGTCACGAATATATATTTTTTTTAAATTTACATCGAATCAAAACAATATGAGTAATTAAAAACAATTAACAATAAATATGATACAGTAGAAACATTACTTGTTCTAAACTAGGAACATTAATTGTATTATAAAGTAAAAGATTTAGAAATTTTATTATCTCAAAAAAAATCATAACTTTAAAAACTACCTTTAAAAATAGTTAAAAATAAATAGTAACTTAAATAAATACTTCACATGATTATAAAAGTGATAACTTAAATAGTTTTACTTTTAAGAATAATAATAATTTTTCAGTGTGACTACTAACAAACTCAAAAAAATTGTTGTTACAGAAATGAAATTATGAAGTTAATTATATCACAAATGAATTTAGATATATCATAATCTGCTGCATTCATTAATATGAAAATACTAGAATTAGCTAAAACTAATGAAATTAAAGGCATTTTTTTCCTAGATCAGAAATCTCTAACTATCCATGCTATAAATCAAATAATTACGATAATAATAAAATTCGGTTGAAAATGAATCCACCAATATTAAATGTGTTATGTATTTATTTACTTTAATGTTATTTTTCATAAGTAGGAAAATCTGCCATAACATTTTTTCTTCTAAATTAGAATTATGCTAATCCTTTATGAAAATTTTTTTCGTTCTAATGCAGCTGGCAACCACTTAGACAATTGTCTTTGATGCCTTAAGGCAAGCGCTGCACAGACATTACTCACTTTGCATTACCCAGGGGCGCGTGTAACTTGAAGATAAGCCGTGGGAGTAACATTCCCCCACAACGCTCTACGATCCAATTAGGATCGGGACCTACGGTTTAAAGTGGATTCCGAACCACTACAAACACCCATGGGCAAGCCGGGATTTGAACCCGATACCCTGTGGTACCGAGCGCCAGAGCGCTAGCCACTCGGCATCAGGGATCCCATCTTTTATGAAATAAAATCTGTAAGTGTGGTATGCAGGTACAAGGGGCAAATTGTAACTGGTTGTGGTTGGGTTGACATGCAGTACTTGAGGTACAGGTTGGAGAACTCGCAGCTTTATTTACATATGCACAAACACCCCATACATTTAGAGACATACAATATTTAACATATTTGACAACAGATAATTATAGATTCGTGAAAGGACTCCACTTCTGTGCTGGTATTCTCCGCTAAGTACAGGGTGCGCCAAGAAGTGCTGCGTAAGGGGAGAAACTGTAGACTAACAAATATGCAAAGAGGCGCTAAATGTATTTTTCCTCTCTTGAGGAGAGACTGTAAACCAAACGTTTCTCAACAGAAGCATGTGGTTGTACTGTACTGCCACTCGGGTGAGAGTCTGGAGTCTAAAGGCTCGTGCCCACTGAGGCGAGAAGATGTAAGCGAAGACATTTGACCAATCACTAGCCTCACTACGTTCGCCTGAAACCGGTTTGTTTGAAATTTCAACTCGCGGAACTTCACTAGGCGTAAAAGCTATTTCTGACGTTTCGCTGTGAAGGGGTCGAAAAATTTTCTCGCTTACCTCTTGAATATTTACGTCTCTCGCCTCGGTGGGAACAAGCCTTAACTGACCATTTCTCCCTCATACCACAGAAGTTTGGTTTGTCACTCTACGGCCATCCTGTGAACACAAAGGTCTAAACAAACAGGGACCTACAGTTTAAAGTGGATTCCGAACCACTAACACATGTCCGTCATCCTCCCCCAGGATTCGAACCTGAAACCTGCGATACCAAACCGCTAGCCACTTGGCCGTCAGGGCGCTTCCACCACACTACAGGGGGATGCTTTAGTTTTAGAAACATAGTAAAAAGATGCTATTTTTTACTAAGCAAAAAAATCCCCGCCCCCTGCAAAAAATTGTTCTGCATGTTTATTGTTGAACATCTAGCCTTATTAAAATTTAAAGCAATATAAACCTTTTTTAAATTATTTTATTTAACAGCCATAAATCAAACTTCGTTATTTGAAAAAAAAATAAAAAAAAATGTTGTTTGTTAAAAAGAATAAATGACCAATCGTAAAAATTCTCTATAATTTCAACATTTATGCTACCTTTCTTAACACAAATGTACTTCTAAACTATCAGCATACTTAACTAACATACTTAGAATATTTAACAAAGCATTTGCTATATTCATTTAAAGTTGTATTTAAATAAAGTATACAATGAAAAGTAAAAAGATGTTATATATAATCAAATGTTGATCAGTTTTTCACCAGTTAATGACCAAACATAATTGTTATATTTTACTAGTTTGGAAGAAATAAAATTATTTATCTTTTCTTTTAGATTTCGCTATTATTTGAAGATATCTAGTTTCTTACTTAAAATGATTTGAATTTTTCATAAAACATTTTATACTAGTAGACGCACTGTATGTTGCTATTAATACACACAAAGGTAATGGTACATGTAAAGCAAATAGTCCTTCAGTCCTTATCGTTTTAACATATTCAAAGATTTTATTATGTAGCAAACAAATGGAAATATCTTGTTTTGTTACAGTGATTAACAGCCTGAGGGAATACTCAGTAAGAAAAGTATTTTACATTTTTAAACCGTTGTTTTCTGTGAAGAGATTGAAGTCTCTTGCGTTTGCTTTCAATTGAGGAAAGGTAAATAAATATTATCTCGAAATATTTTAAAAATGTTACTATAAACACAGTCCTTTCAGAACCTTATGGTTTGCTTCAGGCAATTACTCTAGGAATTAGGGCAAGTTTCAATACCCCAAGATTTAATTAGATTATGTACTTTATTTTAAAGTGCCAGAATTTCTTGAAACGAGCTCATTGAATTTTATTGTTTACATGAAATTTGATTCTTTTTAGTATAGAATCTTCTAACAGAATTTTAGGACTAATTCCACTTTGCATCGCTTACAGGACAAAATGTAAGAAAAGCTCGCAAAACTGTATCTGCTAGTTTGGTTTTGGTTTCTCGCTCTACGTTCATTTTGTGCACATTTTACTAATTCGCCATACTGTAAAAAAATCGGTCATTGAATTTGGTTGTTTACATAAGTTAGGATTACTTTTTTAATCTTACATCTTGATTAATGTTTATTTAAACTTTAGATGAAAATTTTTTTGTTCTAATGTAACTGGCAAACACTTAGACAGCTTGGTCTTGTATGCCTTAAGGCAAGCGCTGCACAGATGTTACTCACTTTGCATTACCCAGGGGCTCGTGTAATCTTGAAGATAAGCCACGGACTAGGAATAACAATGCCTCCACAACGCTCTACGATCCTATTAGGATCGGGACCTACGGCTTAAAGTGGATTCAGAACCACTACAAAAACATTCATGGCACCGCCGGGACTCGAACCCGAAACCTGTGGTACCGAGCGCCAGCCACTCGGCCATTCAGGCCCCATGAAATTTTGTTATCCATGATAAAATTCATGCTGATACTATTTTCCAGAAGAACTGTAGGGTTAATTTTACTGTCGTATGTTATGGGAGAAGGCCGTCTAGATCAGTGCGAGACGTTTATACAACGTCCATTTTTACTAGGTAATGTAAGTTTGGTTTGTCTTTCTGTGGTCAGTGATTTTTGGACATTTTAGGCTAAAAATTAGACCGGGACCTACAGTTTAACGTGAATTCTGAACCACTAACAAACATCCATCCATGCCGCAGCTAGGATTCGAACCTGGAGCCTGTGGTTGCAAAGGTCATAGCGGGCTTTCTTCTCTGTCGAACTCAATGGAAGGACTTTTTTGTCTACCGATTTATCGTGTACATCCATTGTTGAGACACAAACTTTGGTTCGGTTCACTTATTAGGTTTTGAACCTGTATCAGAACCAGACCAGCATATATCTTCATCATTGGCGAAACAGCCCTATGGTGTTCCCAGGCCACCTGCCTACTGGCAGATTTCAAGACAGAAGACGTTTCTTTTTTATGGAGTAAGGTTGTCAGACTTGCGCCCAACAGTCATATTTAGACGGGGACCTATGATTAAAAGTGAATTCCGAACCCCTACAAACAGCCATAGCAGACCTGGGACTCGAACCTAAAACATGTGGCGCCCAGTTCCAGAGCGCTAGTCACTTGATCTTTAAGCTCCATCATATATACCGAATATTATTTAATCATAAAATGCGAAAATTATGTTCTACTACGAAGTATCGAAACATTGTTCTGGACTAAATAGAAATATTATAGAAGAAATAATCAGGACATATAGGATGAACATATTATTATATTCGATTTAGATGTGGATGTTCTTTAATCAAAATCAATATAAAATTAAAAACTTGCATTTATTTCGAGTGTAATATTCACTGATCCAGTTAACTTAACTCATTTCATATAATTTAGAAAAGATGGATTACGTTAGAATCTTTCTATCAATGATACGTTATTTGATTACATGCATATTATATTACGATTACATGTTATTTGCATTTAATAAATGTGATACTTTATTTGCGTTAATAACATTCTGTGATATATAATTAAAATGAGCGCAGATTTAATTAAAATTAAGGCATTTATTAAGAAGGCTTTTAAATATGTCTATTTAATTGCGTTTCTCTCATGCTCAACATTTTTTTTTTTCTCTTAGCAGCATTTAATTTAACAAGCCTGAGGTAAGATATTCAATTCCATTTAATTCTTCTTAACTAAAGCTAAATAGCTCACACAAATAAATCATTAACGTTTTCTCTTTGATCTAACTATGTTTTTTGGAATATCTGACAAAGATTTTATCTTAATGAAAAAATCGCAAAAAAATATGTTATAATTAAAAATAAGTATACGAAAAAGACGTTTCACAATTATTTTTTTTTTCCCGTTACATAAACAAATAAATTCCCTGCCATTAAAAATTAATTTTATTTGCAATAATTAATTTCAATTATCATAACACAAATGAAACTATAATAAATGCATAAAGTAATAGATTAAATTTGAATGCATATTCATGCCGAATGTTGTTAGATATAAAAGCCTGATGTCCGAGTGGCTGGCACTCTGGCCCTCGGTACCAGGTTTCAGGGATAGAGTCCCGGGGTGCTATGGATATTTGTAGTGGTTCGGAATCCACTTTAAATCGTAGGTCCCGGTCTACCATGATCGTAGAGCGTTGCGGGGGTATTGTTACTCCGCGTCTGTAGCTTATCTTCAAGCTACATGCGCCCCTATGTAGTGCTAAGTGAGTAACGTCGGTGCAGCCCCTATGGTATAAAAGATCACGGTCTAAGTATTTGCCAACTGTATTAGGAAAAAAAACTAATGCATTATTTAAGGTGAGAATCATTGAAACTTTCAACTTTGTAACGTATTGCTTCTAAATGCCAGGCACATTTATTATCGTTCACTGAATATGTAGTAGATTCAGCGTTGACCAAGATGTACCTCAAACGGCATTTTAGTCTCATTGTCTAATCACAAACTGGCAAAACACCTTTGAGATAGCATCAAGGGTTTGCATCTTCTTCTGGAAGAACTTTTTGGATTTATCGTGTGCATATGGGACATAAAAAAGTAACTTTTGTTGGATGCTTGCTTATGGGCTTATGAACCGGTGCTTTCAACTTATTTTTGTTATTTCGGAGTCGGGGAAGACTCAACATGCAATCTGTCAGGTTGTTTATTTATTACTGTAAAAGTTGGGTCCAGATTTAAAAAAAACGCCCCAATGTTAGTGTGCATTACAATTTAAAGTTTTAAAACAAAGCTCCTTATCTTCCTTCAGAGGGAGCTCTCAATTGTCTTTTGGAAAGTCGTAAATCTTCTAATACGTTACCAGAAAAATTGATTCTATAACAAGTCGAAATTTGTTTCCTCGAAAGCTGACAGCCATTTTTTCAAGAAATGCATTTTCGTCCCAACTGAAACAAACCGGTTTGGAAAACATTCGTATGCAGCGCTCATAGCTCAAGCATTCAAGTGTTTACAAAGTTTTATAAATGCACTGTTTTTCATTTGTACTTTCGCTTTCATATGTAGGCGAGATATCTAGTATGAAAGAGGACACGATTTTAATTTTAGTGGTGACGTTTGCTACAATTATTGCGTTGAAAATGAATAAATCCTGAAGTGATTGTGACAGAAAATATATCATGGATGGCCAAGATAAATAGGAAGAATCTCCGAGTTTTCTTGAATTCATTAATTTCTGCTACACTACAGAGAACAAAGTTAATTGACATCAGTGATGTTAGCCATAAAAATGAGGTGAATAAATTAGGTAGGTTGGGTACATTAGCTTCGACTAAATAGTGCTCTGTGACCAACATTCAGAAACGTTAATTATGCAATAATATAATTATTAATTAATATTATTAAATATGTAATCATGTTAATTATTATTATTAATTATGTAATTATATTAATTATTATTAATCCATTCAGTTGCATGGATGAAGCGTTGCTCTGGGTTTAAAGATTTTGCATTAACCCATAGTCGGGGAAATTGTCTTGTGTTTTTGGTAATAGCCTGATTATCAATGCTTCGTGCTTCAACACAATGTGGAGGGTCCGGCAAAGAAAATATTATTCAAACTATATTTTTATCTATTCTTCTTGCGGAGTTAGATTATGGAGGGGGGCAATTATTAGGAAACTTTGTCACGTATATATTTTTAATTAAAAACATTTTGTAATGATTTTTTTTTTTTTGTAGAATTATAGAGAAATAAGCTACCCAAACCCAATTGATCTCTGATACTTAACACTTTAAATATTTAAATACTTTAAGGGCAAATGGGCGAAAGAGAAATTTAGACAATATCGCCTTTTACACTCGGCAGGGTTGAGCTTTTAAATAGAATAATTTAGGAACAGTTTGGTTGCTGAAGAGCTTAAAATTTTTATTCATATTATTTTATTAGTATTTTTGTACAATTAATTATAATTTTTTTTTTTGGAAAAAGAGACACTATCGCATTGTATGCCAAAGTAAAATAAATAAATTTCTTTTAACTTTATTTCTTTCTTCATCTATGGGTAAATGTAAATGTATTTTAAAAAATAATAACTCTTATGAAGGACATTGATTCGTTACATAAAAACTTGTAAATCATGATTACGATCTGCATCATTATTTCCAAATCTACTGAATCTACATCAATTTCAAATGTTTCTAATACTTTAAACCAACTTCCTTCCAGTCTCAAGTGATGAACAGCGTCATTTGATCTAATCAGATTATTTGTTCCAGACCCAAGGAAGGTTATAATAACTTTTATCTCATTACAGCACTTTTCGGGCTTCCTTAGTAACAACAGGCTTCGCGTCTTGAGCAGATGCACTTTCTTAAGAATATTCTTAAGGCTGTCATATCTTATTTACCTAAAATAGTTTTCATTTTTTAAAAATAGATATGATATAAATGAAATAAATTTTATTTATGTTGTAATGCATCCTATTGCATTTTAAAAATACCATTGATTTCTTGAGTTGGAGTGGGTAGATTTATTAAATTCTTCTGATAATGTATTCCATGATGCTTATTATCATTATCATTATATTTTTTGTATAGAAGGGTGGTATAGCTATTTTAACAAGTGACATGTATTGATTTTTTTCGGGATGGAGAGGGGTATTCTAAAAAAATTCATTACTATTAATACACTGTAATATATATTTATATCTTCTTCAATGGCGCAATAGCTCGGTGGTAGGGCAAGGCCGTCTGCCTACAGCAAATTCCACAACATAAGATGTTATTTTCTCTTTACTACTTAGGGCTATCAAACATTCTCCCAAGAGACATATTAGATTGGGATCTACGATTTCAAGCGAATTCCAAACCACTTAAACGGTACGGCTGGGACTTGAACCAGAAGCCTGTGGTAATGAGCGTTAGAGAGCTAGATATTTGGCCATTAGTCCCTGTTTGCAACTGAATACATGCATATATGCGTATATATATATTGAAATATAAAATGTTTACTTTTATACGTATTTATGTGAAATATTTAAAATTAGTAAATTTTAATTTCCAATTTTATATTTTTCTGACAGATTTCTCCATTAATCTTTTTTTTTTTATAGTTTTATTTGAAATTTGTGCTTTGACCAGTGTCAAAAGTAAGAAGTAAATTATTATCATGAAAGAAAATACAAACTTCTGTACGTAAAACAATTGCTGTGTAATATAAAAGGAATTAGTTGTATAAATAAATATGAGGATTTAATCAATTATTATTAATTTTTATGCAAATTAGGGAAATTTGCCCAAAAATAATACCATATCTTTTGAAATAATATTTTTAAATGCATACTTATGAATATTAGTAGCAAAGTAATTGTTAATCGTTTATAATTAGTATTTTCACAGTTTTTATATAGAATCTTATGATTTAAAGGGGATTAAAATTTTTAAGGGGAAAAACTATACAATAATTAAAATTTGTATCAGCTACACATCAAATTTAAGTGCCTAACCCTCAGAAATGTTCAGGATATTTTAACTGCATAAAATAATAGCGTTATAATCATTTAAAATATAAACAAACATCAAAATGCATAACTTATTTCCAAAGAACATTCGCTGCATTCAAAAACTGCATGTTTGACATTATGGATTATGTTCATTACATAACAGAAGTATGTCACATATTCAGCGTTGTCCAGAGTTTTTCCTCCACATTAAATTAACATTTCATCATCTCAATTTTGAGTGGATATTCAAAGGCCCCAAAATGACATCTTTGGGAAAAGATCGTTTCCACCTGCCCTTAGAGCAGAATGTAATTATTTGCATAACTGTAGATTCACCATGTCCATCTTCATTGCAGATATATAAGTTTTGGTTCTGCATTGCTTGCTTCGAACCAGCTGTCTGTCGACCTGGGTAGTAAGAATACAAGGATTCATTTTTGCTTGTTTTTATAACATAACATAACAATGATACATTTATTTATTTTGTTTATGAGGCTTCGAACCAGGTATCTGTCTATCTGGATCCTCATTCTTGAAAGAAAATAAGCATTCATTTTTTTATAACATAAAATAACGATGATTCATTCATTTATTTATTATGTTTATTAGGCTTCGAACCAGGTGTCTGTCTGCCTGAATCCTCATTCTTGGAAGAAAATGAGGATTCATAATTTTTTGTTTTTATAACATAACATAACGATGATACATTTATTTATTTTGCTTATTAGGCTTCGAACCAGCTGTCTGTCTACCAGGGTTCTCTAGGTTGAAAAAACAGAAGAATACATTTTATTTGTTTTTATAACATAACATAACAATGATACATTTATTTATTTTGCTTATTAGGCTTCGAACCAGCTGTTTGTCTACCAGGGTCCTCTAGCTTGAAAAACAGAATACATTTTTTTTTTTTTTATAACATAACATAACAATGATACATTTATTTATTTTGCTTATTAGGCTTCGAACCAGCTGTTTGTATACCAGGGTCCTCTAGCTTGAAAAAACAGAAGAATACATTTTTTTTTTTTTTTTATAACATAACATAACAATGATACATTTATTTATTTTGCTTATTAGGCTTCGAACCAGCTGTTTGTCTACCAGGGTCCTCTAGCTTGAAAAAACGGAAGAATACATTTTATTTGTTTTTATAACATAACATAACAATGATACATTTATTTATTTTGCTTATTAGGCTTCGAACCAACTGTTTGTCTTCCTTAGCTAAAAAACAGAAGAATAAATTTTATTTGTTTTTATAACAAAACATAACAATGATACATTTATTTATTTTTGCTTATTAGGCTTCGAACCAACTGTTTGTCTACCAGGGTCCTCTAGCTTGAAAAAACCGAAGAATACATTTTATTTGTTTTTATAACATAACATAACAATGATACATTTATTTATTTTGCTTATTAGGCTTCGACCAGCTGTTTGTTTACCCAAATTATCTGGCTTGAAAGAAAAGAAGGATTATATATTTTTTTTTTTATAACATAACATAACAATGATACATTTATTTATTTTGCTTATTAGGCTTCAAACCAGCTGTCTGTCTACCAGGATCCTCTGGCTTGAAGAAAATAAGGATTCATTTTGTTTGTTTTTATAACATAGCAATGATACATTTATTTACGTTTTATTTGAACCAGTTGTATTACCAGTGTCCTCTGGCTTGAGAAAACAGAAGAATACATTTTATTTGTTTTTATAACATAACATAACAATGATACATTTATTTATTTTGCTTATTAGGCTTCGAACCAGCTGTTTGTCTACCCAAATAATCTGGCTTGAAAGAAAAGAAGGATTATATTTTTTTATTTTTATTACATAACAATGATACATTTATTTATTTTGAAACAATATTAAAAATAAAATACTAAGAGGTCACTTTTACAATCTCTTCAATACAGGCTTTTAAATATACTTAAAGAAAATAAGAAAACGACACCTTGAAAGCATTTAAGGAAAACGATAGAAATAAATGCATCCAAAGCGTTTGAAGTGTTTGAAATTCCGAAACTCTTCCCTACTTTTGAAAAGCCATTTAAGTGATATGGATGGAGAAAAACGATTTAAAGATTTCTGTCAAGAATTCCAGAATTGAAAAAAGTGATAAAAAAAAAGTATCAAGTATGGAAATAAAATAAAATATATATATATATTAAATCGATCTTCATTTTTTTTTAACTCCTTTTTAAATTAATAAAAAAAAACATTACTTCAGCTTTATTTATAAGTTGACAGGTGTTAAACATAAATAAATTTAAATGATTCCATCCAAGGATAACCATTAAAAAGTACTAAATATTAATTTTTTAAAAATAAAAATACTAATGTATTTACTTGTGTAACTTTTCAAGTTCTTAAGTTTTTATATCACAAATCCTTACGTTTTTTGAAAAATTATATTTATTAATTACATTATTATCATTGCTACTTTTTTTGGTTTAAGAAATAAATGAAATTTTTTTTATGATATGACCTTTTAGACTAATTAAAAACTAATAAAACATAAAACATTTAAGTGCTTTGTATTTTATATCTTTTCTTGTAAATTTAAAGACTTTATTGTCTTTTTTAAAAGCTGTTAATGAAAAATATTTTAATAAGCATAAAAACATCACCAGATTAAACAAAATTTTAAAAAAATATAAGCTGAAGAAATGAGTGATTTTCTCGCTACTAATAATTTGGTTTTAAAATTGAAAAACAAATTTTAAATTAAATCTTTATTCCTTTAATAAAACCAAATGATATGAACAGAAAAATTTCTATAAATTATGAACAGAAATATTTCTATAATTGGGCATATCTGAATAGTTAGTTTTTTTTTTTTTTCCAAATCTAATCATTCTTTCTTTATTAATAAGTTTAAAAGATTGTAAATAATTAATGAATATTTTAAGGTAAATATATGACTTTGTACTTATTAGTTATCCTTAGCAGTGTTCTTATTTATTAAAACTTTTCATTTAGTAAAAGTATTTTTCATTCCTTTTAAGATAAAAACAAAGTTATTTTTTTAAACACCACACTGGCACCTTCTTTATGCAGTTGATCTGAATACCAGCCTTCCAGTGGCTACTACGAGTGATTTGTGTCTCCATAGTGTCTAAATTTATCTTTAGAATCTCTGTAGTATATCTCCATTTATCCCAAAACCTCCAGTTCCTCACGAAGCTCTTTCCGTTAAATAAATAAATAAAAATATATAAAATTTAATCGACTAGGCCGATATACAGGTTACTCATAAAATTTAGAATTTTATGTAAGAACAAAAATGCATAACAGAAATGTTAAACAAAGAAAGAAAAACTATTAATAAATCATATTCAGTCAATAATTTATGTTTATCAATTATTTTCAAAACTGAAAAAAAAACTAGATCAAATAAAAAAAAATCTACCGAATTCAATACGATTTTATAAAAAAGCAAGTACAAGAAATTCGAAAACTATAATATTTGAGGTGATTTTGTATTTCCTTATGCAAATAATGGTCATCAGCAGAACTTATAACTGGAGTGTTTTTCGGGCTGCATTTTCTAAATGCTTATTTTTTTAGAACTGCTTTTTTATAGCTTATAAATTACTGACATTTAACCATTTTGCTTCATAATCTTATGTTAAGATTATGAAGCAAAATGGTTACATGTCAGTATTTTTATTTTAATTTTTAAAATGTCAGTCTTCTTCTATTAGCCAAATGACTCGCCATCGTAATTCTGTAGATAAATAGCATCTTCCGGCAAAATTTTTGATGTAATTATCCAGAATTTTGCTGTATGGCTGAAAATCCAGAAAATTCCACCAGCTAGCTGATGCGAGACGTTTTTACAAATGACATCACAATTTCCACCAGGTATCATCAGCGAATTATAACCAGATTTATCCATATGCTTATTGCACGTATTACAGTGTATATTTTATTAAGCTATATTTAAATTTTCAGTTATTATTCTTATATTATAGATTGCTTATGAACATAATTGTCATTTTTTAGTTTGAGATTTTTATTATTATTTGCATATGCATTAAAGTTTCTTTCGCATTAATTTCTTTTACAATGAAACATTTATAACTGCCCCTTGTGGATCCGGGTTAGAATAGCCCCACAGTAGCCCACGCATATCGTAATAGGCGACTAAAATGGGTGTTCAGTGCCGGGGGTATAACCGGGTGGAGTAAAGTCAGACTTTGCCCTTTGGGTGCCCCATGTTTTGTGCCACAAAGTCAAGGACAAAAAAAAAACTGCATTTTTTTACCCTTTATCATGACTCGTCGGTTTAAAGACACGGGTTCATGGACTTAGTCTAAATATTGCTGTCTACCAAATGGGATAAGAAACACTTATTATACTTATCTTATTATATATATTGCTTATTTAATTTCCGTATATATTGCGTATTTGCTTATTTAATTTTTAAATTTTAATCTATTCTAATTAATTAAAAATATGAAGACTGAAGAAAGTTTAAATAAATAAAAAAAAATTATTCATGCAAAAAAAAATATATATATTACATCATTTCTTAATGACTTGATGGCTTGATCTTTTTTTTTATTTGTTGAAATTGTTGAATATCAGCGAACCTTTATTTCACATATGCATGCCACAAATTACTTAATGGCGATGAGGAGAAAACATTATCTTCAAGGATGACATTAAGGAGTGACTGAAGGGTTACATTTGCGTGTCGTGTGGGAGACAAACCAGAAAATCCTACACGGCAATTTGATTATAGATACGAGACCCTTTACTCACGTTGTCACAATCTTCGTCGAGTCTCTTTGTTCATGAAACCATTAAACGCAACGGATGCTGCAAGTGGATTCTAACCCATTCCTCCACACGCTAGTTATGCAAGTTAAAACTGGTCACGAATCGAGATGATTTATTAATAATAAGTCTAATGGACAGTGAGAAAGGGTTACGAATCGGGATTCTTTAATTCGGCACACAAGCGGGGACCAAGTAAAAACTTATGTGTTCATGTTAAGGATGGACAAAATAAATCTGTTAGCCAGAATTTTCTTGATTTAAACTCGAGCATGAGAGTAATGAGGTGAAAACCGAAAGACATTATCAATGAAGATATTTAATTCAAATTTCAAACCAAAACATCCAATCTCACTTGAGCTAATGGCATCTTGGCTGATGGCATAATGGCTAATGAATCTTTAAACTAATTCTGAACCAGATAAGTTACATATCATTGCCATTATCACTAGATAATGTATTAATTTTTTAAAATATTTTTTTCTAATAATTTATACAATTTTCTTCCGATTCATTACAAATGAAAATTTTATAATTTGCAAGCTATTAATCAAGAACGTGATTTGCATTAGGACTTAATTTATAATACTGAATATATTTATATAATTATAATAGTGATTATTTACGTTACGATTATTAATTCATAAAAGTGATTTTCATAAATAAAATTAAATTATCTGTTTTGAAATCAAATTTCAAGCAATAAATTAAATAAATAAAATAATCAAAGCAATAAATGAAATTTCAAGCTCAAAAATCGTTTAGTTAGATATCTTCTTTGAAAAAAAAAAACGTCATTTGTTATTCATGACAAATTAGCATAAAAACAATCACTTTGTCATTGAATGATTTTTTTTTTATAATCTTTACTATTAGTTTAAAATAAAAATAAAAAATAACTTTGTTTCAACAATAGAACAAAGTAAAAGAATTTTCGTGTAACAAGCTCATTTTCATTGCCTTAAAAGAAAGGAAAGTTTTTATCTTTTTTATCAATTAGCTTTTTCTAAAGGAAGTGCAAACCAGCCTACGCTCAAAGGGTCAACAATCTTCAATTCCCGCTTTTGTAATGAGCTCATATCTGCGAACTGTGTTATTCCACAATGAAAAAAACAAACATCCGAATCTAATTAGGTTGCTGTGGTATGACTCGTTTTGGCCTTGGGGAATACTATGTCTTTCAAGGACGCTAATATCAACAATAACATCGATGGCAATCGTTTTTTTTTTTTTAATTTTTTCTTTAATGCAGCCAGCTCATCACGCGTGGTTATTATTTCCTTCTTTTTTTTTTTTCCTCTTTGAAATGAAATGATCACACGTGCCAATTTTTGACATCGATTTCTGTCAAAATACATGCAGAATGTTTATAATTAGAAGAATAGAGATTTTTATGCATAATTTTGTACAAAATATTATAAATGCATTTGTACGCAATAATGATATGATATAAATATATGATGCAGACAATAAATAAAAAAAAATAAAAAAAAGAGTAAACAAAAAAATTTTCAATTTGATTCATTTAAAACATTTTGACATATTTTTTTTTTCCCCTAATGCAGCTGGCAAACACTTAGACAGCTTGGTTCTGCGCAGACGTTACCACTTTGTAGGCAAGGGGTCGCTGTACAGACGTTACCCCGGACACTTTGTATTAATGCCCAGAGGGCTCTACGATAGGACGGGGACCTACGGTTTAAGATTCGAACCCACGCATGACCGCCGGAGTAACAATGCCCCCAGAGCGCAACGGCCATTCAGGCCCCCATTCTAAAATACATTTAAACCGGGACCTACTGTTTAAAGTGGCTTCCGAACCACTCTGGCAAGCATCCATGGGAACTAGCCGGGGATGTACTTGAACCCGATACCTAGTGTGTTATATAATCGAGAGCGTTGTGGGCGCTAGCGTATTATCTTCAAGCTACATTAGGAAAAATGAACAACAAAAAAAAAAAACTGTCTCTGTATTTCTAGCTGCATTAGGAAAACAACATTTAAAACTATATAACGTTGTTGAATAACATTATTGCTAAGTGGAATATTTTTATTAAAAAAAAAAAAAAAAAAACATACAGTTGGAAAAAAATGAAAAAGACACTATAAAAAGTTTTTTTCAAATACATAGCTCTTGATTTAATGTCATTTCCCACTGGAACTGCAAACCATAGTAGCTTCGGTGTTACATTTGCATTCATTTGGGTTGGGAAATAATTTGATCATTGGAATTATTTGGACGTTACTGTTCTTGATAATTTGAAAAAATTTCTTTAAGGAAATAAAACTGGGATGTTCTTACCATTTCCTGGAACTTAATGAATACTTCTTCTTGTTAACCTACTGGAACCTAAACCTAATGAATTCTGGAATAATCTAAGAAAAACATTTCAGAATAGAGATTTATCCTGTCTCTTTCTCATCTTGTCTGTTTGAGTTTCGAATTAAGTTTTCTCAGCTCTGAAACTCAACACGTTATCAAACAGGCCGTTCTAAGCCTCAAACAATTAAAAATTTTTTTTTAAAATATATTTAGTTTATTTATATATATAAATATAATTTTTACTCGTATTTATATAAAATTGTCTTCTTCATCATAGCTGACAAGAGTCGTAACATTAGGATTAAATAAGTAAACATGTACATTATTCTGATAATAAATGAAAGAAGAAAACAAGAACAAGAAGAAAACACTGTTTTCTTTATAATCACTTTACTTAGTGTTAACATAAATTCCAATGTTCTAAAGTTTACATTAATTTATCAAAAAATAAAAATATAAATCTGCATTAATTGGCTTGTCACAGGCGTACAAAATTTAAGCAACAAAGTGAAAAAAAATGAGATACCTAAATGCAATGTTTTCGGTTAATAAAAAGTTCACAAATAAAGAGGTAGAATAAAAGAAGCTAGTCCAGAAATATATAAAGAAAATGCTTAGCAAATTAAGTAATATAGGTAACAAAAAAGTAAAAGTATTGATAGCAAGTAAATTCAATGATGGATAATTTTTAACACGAAACGTGATTACTTCTGCTGTGCTAGTTAAAACCAAGAATAAGATATTGTTTGATGATTTATTTAAGTTGTCTAAGTCCATATAAGGAGAAATTACGCTCATATTCCTGTAAAACTGTGATGAAAGTCAAACGGTGAATGTAAATGTTTCCACAGGATCACTACATTTTGAAAGGGATGCTAGTCGGGTGATCATGATTGTTTGAACTTAATTTGAACTTAACCAATACTTTATAAAGTATTGGTTAAGTTCAAATTATTGGTCTAGTTCAAAGTATAGGCTGCGATGTCCGTGAACTCAGGCATTGCCTACCATTAAAATAAAAAACCACTGGCTACAAGAGATGGCCGAACATACTGTGCAAGCCTATCTCATCTCTTCATTCATCTCTATACCATACTGCAATCGCAGTAATACAAAGGTAGATATGGACATTAGTGCTGCCACTGATTACAATATTGATCCAAATTCTAAAACTATCTCCTCTATATGTTTGTGATTCGTGGATGTTGCTTTTCGAATACCGAGTTCTAGGGGGCTTCCGATTTATTGATCGTTGACAATCTGTCTGTAGACTGAACAGATTATTGATAAAGACATCTGAGTTTGTAGTTATGTCCAGTTGATTTAACCTCGACTGATGTGCAAATACATCAATGCAACTCAAATCACTGAAAGTGGGAAGTAGTCTCCTGACTTAAACTGGCAGCCTGGTGGCCAAGTAGCTAGCGCTCTGGCCTTTGTTATCCCAGGCTTCAGGTTCGAATCCTGGCGGTGGCATGGATGTTTGTGAGTGGTTTGGAATCCTCGTTAAACTGTAGGTCCCGGTCTGTTTAGCTGAAAGTGTGCACAAGATGACCGTAGAGCGACAAACCAAACCAAACCAAACCTGACTTTAAACTGACCTGCATGTCTGTAAACAGTTAATCGTGATACAGATCTTCCTGCTGACGTTAGAGTCTCGGTAGCTAACTAAATATGCAATCCTTGGTGATAATAATAACGAAACTATGAATTTGTAAACCTTTTCCTTGTAATCCTAATAAAACTTACAATGTGTAATCCTAACAAATCCTTCCTTGTAATCCTAATAAAATTTCGAATGTGTGTATCCCTTGGAGTCGTGCTTGTACACACAGAAAATGTCACCCTCAGCAACTGCTGTTCTTGCATAGCCACATATCCACGCCTTCATGACACAGTTCGCTCAATTTTATATCTGTTCCACCAAACAGAAATGATTCAACAATTGACATTTATGATGCAGGCTACTTCCGACTGTTGCTGGTTTCCATGAAAACATCCATTATCTCTCGTCATCTGTCGTTATTCACTTGATGCCGCTTACTCAGGAAATGCCGGCGGCTAAGAAACTAAGAGGCATCAACTTCAATCGATACCGCTTATTCTTTTTCAATTTGGAAATTTGGTGTTTTCTATGTATCTGTGTCTTCATACAATTGGAGCAGGAAGATAGAATCAGCGACCAAATAGTCACTTTTTATATTAAACCCATTTCTTCTAAAACCATATTACTAGGAAAAAATTTCCTGACCAATCACAAATTAAAAAGTTGTACTTACGTTTTGGGGCCTGATGGCAGAGTGACTAGCGATCTGGCATTCGGTGGCATGGGTGTTGGTAGTGGTTCGGACTCCACTTTAAACCTTAGATCACGATCTAATAGAACTGTTGGGCGTAGGGCTGACAATCTTACCCTGTAAAAGGATAGCATCTCCAGTCTCGAAATCCGCCAGTAGGCAGACGGCCCATCATGGACTGTCGCATCAAGAAGCAAGGAAGTTACATTGCAGTGCATCGTTTCTGATTGCATTTTTTTGTAGTTACATTTTGCTTTGTAATTTCATTTGCCGAGTATTTGTTACTACCTTCGGATGCCAGTGTGGAATCGGTGTCATCTATCTTTTGTTGAATCAGTGTTATATATTCATATTTCTAAACTTACCTACATCTGTTAGCTTCAGAGGTTCATTCTATGACTTTAGCGAGAGTGAATACCGCTTGGAGGTCGCCACCAATTCATGCATGGTACGCCACTAAATATCCTGGTATGTCCTTGCAGTGCCCCCTGTCCTAGACCTGCTCAAACGGCTTTAGCTAGACAAAGGACTGGCCACACTAAGAGTTTGACCTTCAATGGAAACGAGAAGACATATACCCTTTGCCACTGTTCGGCCATCGTGTCTCCCTCTCATCTCATCGATTGTATTGGTGCCTCTGTGAGGCAACTGTTGAATGAGGGGGAGGACAGTTTACGAACTATTGATGCAACATGATCTACTGGACTTGGTTTAGGATTCTAAATCAAGGGGATAAGCAACAACAACAACAAACTTACCTACACAAAATAATTAAAAATATTTTAATTTTATTTTGCATGAATTGAATTATATAATTTATTAAACGTAATTAAAACAAATAGTTAATATTAAAAAATAGTACTTATATTATGCAATTGAAATATTGAATATATATAATTTAATAACTCAATTTTATGAGTTCTTCAATAAATGTGAAATTTTTTCATGCAAATAAATAGTATTATTAATAGTTAACGTGTCTGAAATATAAAAGTTTCTCAATATATTAAATAAAGTACTTGGACAATATCCAAGATAAGTACTTATTCATCATTTGTTCTAGGAATAAATAGAAATAACTTATTACTTCTACTGTATGGCATATAGAAATGTAAGATGTTAATGATAAAGAATACGTTAGAGACGGCCCATATGTTACATATTCAGTAACAATGCCATTGAAATGTCAATGTAATATTTCCAAATATTTGTAATTTTGTTAAATTTTTATTTGCATTTGCTTACATTTTACTTATTTAATGAAAATATTTATACAAATATGTAGCTTAATTTAAAGATGTTAAAAATAATCTTACTAGTATATTAGTTGTTAAATAGATAAAATTTAGTATGTTATATATAATTAACGGGATAATGAATTTAACTCATCATATATTATATTTTTTTTTTCAAAATTTATACTGTAATGTAAGCATTTAAATAAATTTTTAAGCCTGGATTTTAGCCTTTTGTATAATGAATATAATATCTACTCACAATCAATCGATTATTTTTATTTTTTAAATGCAAACAGCTCTATTTAAAACCACTATTAACTAATTTAAACACTATTTTACGTATTTCGTGAACACCATCGTCATCATTGGCGCAACAGCCCTCTGGTGAGTCAAGGTCGTCTGCCTACTGGCAGGTTTTCTGATAAGAGATGTTTCCTTTTTACGGGATAGGATTGTCAGCACTACGCGCAATGCTCTACAGTCATATTAGAAAGGGACCTGCTGTTTAAAGTGGATTCTGAACCACTACAAACATTCATGACACCGCCAGGATTCGAATCCGAAACCTGTTGCAAGAAAGAGCCAGCGCTAGTCGTCGCTCGGCCATCAGGCCTCATTTCGTGAAAAAGTTCATTAAATTTGTGTTAAGAGACATGTTTCAAATATTATAAAAATCAGAATTATTAGCTGTTTCAACACAAATTACAGAATGCATTATAATATTGAAGCTTTATTACTATTATTTATATTATTTTTTGTACTGTCTAAAATTAGAGGCATCTGTATAAATACAGAAATTGTAGTATTTATTCCAGTACTGTACTAATTTGAAAAAATAATTATATATAAAAATCAAACGAAATTTACATTTTTAACATTTTTTTCTAGCATTTAAACTTTATAGCATATAGTTAAATTTTAAAAGAAATTTAATTCTTTTCGCTTTTTAAGCTTTGTACAGAATAAGAGTAACAATTACATTATTTATTGAATAAAAAGTTAGATAGTAAATTATATCTTTTAAAATTCAAGTGTTTATCATAAGTAAAGACTTCCCTGCATTGTAGGTTATTTTTATTTCTATTGCTATATATTAAAGCAAATAAAATTTATTCATTAACAATGAGATAAAAGATACAAATGAAAAAGCTAACAATAAACAGAAAAAATAAAAAAATAATAAATAAAATTAAAAGGTAAACAATTAACTAACAAATGATTGTAGAAATACCTAAAACTTTTTAATACTCTAATGTTTTCTCTATATAGTTAGTGTAAATTTAGCTATAAAGAGATTCACGAACTAAGTTAATAACATTTTAAATTAAAATGTTATTATTTTTTAATTAAAAGCTTAATTTAATTAAAAGATTTGATCTTACCATGAGTTAAATGACTTGTGCGTGTATTATTGAATTCGATAGAACTACGTAAAATGTTTTTAAGAAAGAAGGAAAGACATTCTCCTCTTAATGTAAAAATTTTTCCTTTATTTTATCGTGAAACAGAATATTGTATTGTCATTTTCTTAGTTATTCAGGAAGTACTTTTCGAATGTTAACGTTTTTTTCTTTCTTTTTTTTGAAACAAAAAACGTTTGCTACTTCTTTCTGCCTTTACTTTCCTTTTTTGTAAAGCAAAATTGACTATGTTTCTATTCTAAAATTTATTTAAATACTGTATAAAGGAAAATTTCCAATTTTTAAGAAGAATAACATAAATGAAGGTTAATAGGAATCGAAAATGTCAAAATAAAGTATTTTCATAATGTCGTAAAGACCTTGTGCTAATCATCCGATTTGGTTTAATTCATCATTAAGTGGCGAATGTTCTACAAACTTTATATGATACTGACATTAACCAACATTTTTATTATAATGTAAATATGTCAGATTTCAAAAATTTCCAGGTTTTTGTGATTTTTATTCTATATTAGGTTGCACAAATAAAAATTAACAGAAAGTTTTATTTAAATAATTGTAATACATTTACTTTTAACCTTGTTCTTATATATCAATTTTTAACTGTATATAAATTTAATTCAGAAAATTTTCTTTATTTATTTTTCAATTATATATCCCCGTGTGGGTCAGGTTGAGATTAGCTCCACTGTAGCCCCATTAGCCCCACATGCCAGTAGCCACATGCATATCATAAAAGGAGACTAAACTGGGTACTCATTGCTCGGGGTTCCTAGTGGGATAAAACCAGACTTATCCCTTTTAGGGTTCCCCATGTCTTTGAACCATTACTACTACACCACACCACATTACTGTGCCTAGAGCTGAGTTGCCCTTTACAATTTGGGAATAATGTCAAGGGAGAAGAAGTCTGATTGTGGTTCTGTCCCACCGAGACCGGGAGTAAAAGGATTCCGAACCACTGCAAACAATCATGACACCGCCGAGATTCGAACCCGATACCTGTGGGACCGAGCGACAGAGCGGTGAGTGGCCATTCATGCCCCTATGTGTTCGAACCGCAAGATCAAGGACATAAAGAAGATGCATTTTTTTACCCTTTATCACGACCACGGGTTCATGGACTTGGTCTAGACGTTCCTGTCAACCAGTAGAATAAGAAACAACATCATCTATTATATATTAAACAAATAAAAGAGATAAAGAAGAAAAGAAGAGTACTGAATCACAATGGTGAATAGCGCTTTGTGTCCTCGAACTCAAGACCTGAGTTCGAACACCTTAAGGAAAGCTTAAGCGAAAACCTTTGTGTCTACCCATGGGTAAGGCAACATGAAGGGCTGTAGTGTAGTTCAACGACACTAGGGGAAGAGGATGTAAATCACTAGATACCAACCTTGAGGAATTTTTTTTCAGAATTGTGGTAGCAATATATGGCGCATATGATAGCATACAGTGCAGCAGCTTTCTAATGCTGTATGTCTGTCCTTCTAGTGTCTAGACCAGGGGTGGCCAACCCAAATCATCTTGCTGCCCACTTTGGAAATGCATCCTAATCCCGCAGGGCCGCATATAAAATTATAGATCCCCATATTAGATTTAGACACACTAAAGACATATTTTTGGAGTGAAAAATTGAAACATAATGAATTATTATTTTTGTGTTTACTATTATTCTTACATGAAAACATAGATACAATAATAATAATGATACTAAAAGCCCATTGCAAAGAAATATATAACATTAAAAATGAAATATAAAAAATATATAAATATGAACGAAATTAAAAAAATGAAATCATTAAAAAATATTTATTTTACTAGTGCGATATTTTGTTTCTCCACTCTTTCACACAGCTTTTTGCAAATCGATCTTAATTTGGGTATTGACACATTGCAATTAGTTACAGGTTAGCGTCCGTTATGTTTGAACGTTTTTTGTGTTTGGTCAATTTCATTTTCGATAAACACGATTCGCAGGTGTAAGTTGAACCCAAACCGTTGACAATTTTTTGTGCCAGATTTATCAAATTGGGAAATTTCTCTTTGTGAAGTAAGCGTTGTAAAAATCTATTTTTGATTGTGATGTTTCAAAAATACGTTTTAATTCAATATTGCATTGTAAGTCAAACAGTTTCGTTTCGAGATATTCTGGGGCCGACTCGATTTCCACATGAAAGGGAGATGAATACATTTCAAAATTTTTTTATATTTCTCTAACTTTAAATTACTGAATCGGCTTTCAAGTTTTCTTATTTCTTTTGTATATTTGATGTAATTTTGAATATATGGATGCACAAATAATGTATCCTTTAATACTTTGGTTTTCACTACTTTGACCATTATAAAATAAATATATTTGATAAAAGTGTGATAAATCTCATGTGCCGCAAAAATATTCAAGGTGGGCCTCGGGCTGGCCATCCCTGGTCTAGAAAATAATCTTGAATGATCGGCTATGTCTAGTGAATTACAATTTAAAAATAACAACAAAGAGGAAAGTAAATCACTGCAGAAATTGTGTGTTAATATTAGTCCGCAAACGCAAACTATACAATTAAAAATGTAGAGCAGTATTGGTAAAAATGCAATTAAAGAATGGATCAATGCACTATAAAATATAAATTTATGAAGATATGTTTGTTACAATACAATCTCATATAATAATTGAAAATAGAATTATTCATAGGAAAATTGTATCTGGTTATATGGATAAATAGTATTCTGACATCATGATGGTGGCGGCTTCTATGAGTGAAGCTGAAAATTCTAGATTTAGATGCATGGGTTGAAGTTAAAACAATTTTCATATTGGCAAAGCTTATGCAAAATCCATTAGTTTGTAATTCATTATTGACATATACATACCTCTCAACAATATTTGAAAATGATTAATTATCATATAACATTGTTAACGTATACCAGACTATTTAACCTGAATAAATTGTGGCTAAAACTCTAGATATGCAGTAGATACCAAAGGTACACCTTTTCAACATTGCACCCACAATTTGGAATGCAATATGGTGTTCGCCTCCTCCTATAGGCAATGGAAGAACATTTCGACCTACAATTTATCGTATTCACAAATGACGTAGATAAATCCTGTCATATATTTCTGACGTTGAGACAATCATATGTGTCTCATAATCGTGTATACTTGTAATTAACTACAGAAATTTGGATAAAAAATTTTAAAAATTGAATTGGATAAAATGTTTTAAAATAATGCAAGGTTTACTTTGTAAAATGAACCATAAAATGGGTCATATTTTCTCCTGTCAAATTTTCGAATAGTCCAAATTGAACAATCGTAAAAATTGTTTCAGTTTTATTCTTTATCCTAGCCCAAAAATGAAAAGCCTATGCTACTACAGCAACATAATTTCTTTTCAGAACAGAGAGACTCTCATAAATAACAGTTTAAAGAATGTTATAGCCATTGACAGGCCAAAAAAATACTTAAACTTATGTTGTCTCAGAACCTTGACGCTTTTAAAGAACTTTTATAGTTATTTCTAAAGAAAGCTAGTTCCACTTATTTCTTTGAGAAAGATTTCAAAACTTGAATTTTATTTCCTTATTTTTATTTTCCACTTCACAGTAACATATTGAGGCGACATGTATTTTTAGATTTTAACGTTATCACGTATAGAAAACGAATTCGCTTATATGTATATTTTTTTATTTAGAAGTCTGTTTTGGTTGTTTGGTGTCGAATATGTAATATCGAAATCTGTTCAATCTCTTTTGAACTTTTTCCTCGACTTAAAATTTCTACTACTTTATAAGATTTTAGAAGAGCTTCAAACTTTTACAATATCATTTTTTCAAATTGCAAAATTCCATGCATGAGAAATTGAATTTCATAGATAGTATTTTCTTTAAAGTAAATCAAAATCGAACATCTCGTATTGCAACGTCAAATATACTTACATAAAAATACATTTTTATTTTTCTTGTAATAAGTTGTCATTTTTTTTCATTTATTTTCATCTTTTTTCATGAGACACAATCCAAAAGGTAAAAATTTTGTATTTTATGAGATCAAATTATAGATCTAAATGTTTTGTACATTCAGGCAAAGTTTTAAATGTTCTATCTTTCAAATTTTGAAACTTATTTAGTTTCTATTGAAAATGACAGAATATTAACGAACATCTGACTATTCAACCCTTTTTAAATGTGGGTGTAGTGTCACAAGTGCAAAAAGACTATTGAATTATTACCATGTGTCAACACAATGTTGTCTTCGTTAGGGGTCCGTGACGTTATCCGAAAATGAGACCAAGCAAATAAAACTTCATTTCCAAATTTTAGCGGAAAAGGGTACTCTGGACCCCTTAACACTTGAAATTATATATGAATAATGCTAGTCTTCAAGGAATTTTCTTTTAGGAATTAGTTTGGATTTGAAGTGTTTTGTTGGTTTTAAAACATTTGTATATCCAATAACTATAAATACTCGTAGTGCATTGATCAATTTCTTTCTTTTTGAAGTTTCACATTTATCACTTTTGGCATTTTCCCGTGCTTATGGAGCTGTATAGGCTTCTTTTATTGCTTTTTGGAATACTTCATTCTTTCATTTATGCCTAGAATTTTCAAACTTTGATATATTCTTTTGGGATCCAATGTTATAGTGTTTTTAGAATTGGGAATACTTCCTTCTTCATTTATGCTTAGAATTTTCAAACTTTGATTTATCTACTTGACTAGGAATGTGATAGTGATTCTTGTAGAATTGGGAATACTTCATTCTTCAATTATGGCTAGAATTTTCAAAACTTTGATTTATTCTTTTGGGTATTGTAGTGGGGATAACGTTTCTTGTGGTAGAATTCTTCATTCTTCATTTACGACGACATTTATCTAATTTTTGTATATTCTTATAGAGATTCTTCAACAATTCATTCTTCATGAAGTTCTTTCATCTATTCAACATTGTTATATACATATGGCTATTGAATTTGGCCATTCTTATAGTTCCAATCAATTGCTTCATATATATCTTGCATTATTAAATATTGGCATATTCCTGAGTTTATTCATCCGTTCTCGAATTTTAACACATGATAAGTTGAAATTGCCGAGAAGATTTCAGTTTTTTTTTTCAAAAGATTTATATATTTTTTCATTTTATTCTTCTTAATGAGAGGATAAAAGGTAATATAACTCGTAAATTATAGATTTATGCTGTGAATGCATTGTCCTACGAAGTTTGTTTTTAGTTTTTAAGTCAAAGCAAACCATTTGTTACTACAAGAGTATACATCTTTATACTCTTTTTATATTTAGATTAGTTGTTGTTGTCGTATCCCCTGAAAGAGTACAAGGGAATCAAATATTGCTGGAACTCCCGGGTAATATTGAATATGTTGATTGCCAGCTCGGAGAGTGGAAATCAATGTCTGAGGGACAGGTCTAGGCCAGGGGTCTCCAAACTAGTCCAGTCTTAGGGCCATATTGTTTACCCAGTAAGTACCAATCATCTTAATTTTCTGCCATTATCTATACTCTAATGTTTTAATGTGTTTTTTATCCAAATTATTACGAAAGCAACAATAAGCTATTGCCGTCGCGGGCCGGATTGACAAACACTAGCTGGCCGAATTTGACGCCGGGGACGTCTAGTTTGGAGACCCCTGGGTCTGGACAATGTATGGCGGCGACAACAGCTGGGTAATCAAAGACATGATGAATAAGCTCAACATCGAGGCAGTGAAGTTATATTTTTGGTGATTTCTTTTAACTCTGTCAGCAGAAATTTGCTGCATATTTTGTGTGGTGCTTCGTCCATAATCTTGTAAGAAGTAATAGCTGTTTTTCTGTCGACATTTTAGTTCAGAAATGTGGTATTTAGTTTTGATAAGAGACGGAATTATAACTTTAGATTTTGCCAAGGCATTTGCATTTGCATGGGAAGTAAGCCATGACAGTCTGATGCAAGACTTTCTTGTATTCTACTTTGCTAAAGAATCTGCAATTTCATTAAATTCCAAATCCACATGGCACGGATCCATTTGCAGGATACACATTCTGTGCAAGCAGCAGATTTAATTCTAAAAGAGATATGGTTTTCAAGTTCATACTTGAGAAAAGAAACTTTTATTAAACCTGTAAGACGGATCTTGAGTCA
Source organism: Caerostris extrusa (assembly GCA_021605095.1). Lineage (NCBI taxonomy): Eukaryota > Metazoa > Arthropoda > Arachnida > Araneae > Araneidae > Caerostris > Caerostris extrusa. The sequence continues at coordinate 1,396 of BPLR01012051.1, read as the reverse complement.
TGAAGATAATAATTTCATTAATTTTGTCTAGATTAGTGATTTACTTAATGAAATTTCTCGTTAGTTTATTTTGTATTTCGTTTAGCAATATGTCAAGACGCAAGTAGAAATGTGTAGTTACGAAATGTAAAGCTTTGAATCGATCTGGTTCAAATACAAATAAAACAGTAAATTAGTAAGATTTAGAAAGTCTTCCATCTAATACTGAGAATATACAGAAAGGAAAATATATCAGATGTTCTGCACAAGAATTTCATATTAATAATGTATCTCAGAAAACAAAAGTAGATGTGAACCTACTATCCAAATTGTTTCCAAATCTGGTGTGCAATACATAAACAAGAGTTTTTCCATAAATAATAAAAATAAAAAGGGGAAAAATATGGATTTTCCCACAATCTAAAAGTTACATGTCATATATTGCCACAAGTGGAAAGTGAAACATACATCTAGATAAATTATAGTTTAAAAATACTAAAAACATAGAGTTAAACTAAAAGTAAAAATAATTGTTAAACATAAGAATAAAATTACTGACGAGAAAATGAATGTCACTGTTCTAAAAGCGTGGGGTGCTCGGATATCAATCGTTATAATTTGTCACTAGTTTCATTTCGAAATGTAGAGTTAGTTTAAAATGACATAAGAAAAGCACCCCACACTTTTATAACAGTGAGTATTAATTTTCTCGTCAGTAATTTTATTCTCATGTTAACTATTTATTTTTTACTTTTTAGTTTGATTAAATTCTAAAAGCGTGTTTTTATTTTTTTTTAAACTATAATATTTAAATGAGGTCCCAGTACGGAGGATCAAGTACTATAGTTCTTACAATAAATTAATTGTGAGTAAAACAAAGGCTAAAAGCGGAGGTGTCGAGCCAGTCAGGATTCGAACAGGGGAATCTCCTGATCCGCAGACAGGTGTTTGCGTTATCCGTTGCGCCACTCGTCCGGCCACGTAGGTTTGAATGTCTTAGGTACTTTCATTCTACGTGGGTTAAATTGCTCTTCACTAGAGTTAAAATAAAATCACTCATCCTGGCGAGATCCTAATCATGATGAGATAATAAACCTATCAAAATATTTTAGTGTCGTGAGGTCCTTGATAAAGTCTACACACGCTTTAAATATAAAATCTGATCGCTTTAAAGTAGGGCAAAAAATCGAGCCTAAAGAGTCAGTTACAAACAAAGCATTTACGAAGGTGAAACTAATGCAAAAGCGTATTTCAAAAAGGATTTGTGAAGCAGGGCAATGCATGTCATGCAAAAATATTACAAAAACTGCGGCGAAAAATCCACTCAAGAATATTGTAAATGGTATGAAGACCATAAAAAAATTCATTCAGCGTCAATCATCAATGACCTCAGGTTCAATGCAATGGAAATGGAAGC